>VOSG01000711.1:1833-13143 GCA_009761265.1 Halicephalobus sp. NKZ332 | reverse complement strand
GAACCCTTTTGAAGCGACATCACCATTCCAACTTCAAACAAAAACACTACAACGCTGCTTAAAACTCAATGACCACTTTCCAAAAAAGGAAATTTGACCATTACTATAAACAATTTCGGGAGCTATATAAACATACACTAGAAATCCAATTATCATGGATAAACAAGATCGTTAACATTTTCTCCATATAAATCCTCTAATCTCAAACACTTTCACTTCTAGCAATAATGGGGTCGGAAATAATCGCGAAACTTATAAATGAAGTAACTACTAATTTTCAAAATTATTCAGAATACGTGAATGCTTTTCTAATGAGCACTTTCACAGTTGTGATAATTTATGATTGGACTATAAAAAAATCACTATTAAAGAAATCGTTCTTTATCATTACCGGAGTGAATATTTCCATCTGCCTCATCTGGAGATTAATCCAGATCTGTTATCCAGAAGAGATCATCGGGACCTGGATAGGGAATATCCTTGACGTACTTTGGTCCGCAGCTTATCTTTTCGACGGTTACACGAACATAGTATTGGCTGTAAATAGATTCACAGCGATTGTTTATCCTGTGAAATACAACCGCATTTGGTCCAACAGAAACACGATTATTTTGGTACTATTAGTTTTAGTTATATCCTTAGTCTATGGTTATTTACTTAATTTTTGGTACGTTAGTCAACAACAGCGCGAAATTTTCCTCATTATTACAATCTGCGTTACTTTCCTTTTAGCTCTAACTGGATTAATTTTATCTGTCATCTCTTTGATAAAAATCAGAAAACCAAACAAATCAGGCCAGACTGTTCAACTAAAAGCAGAAAGAAAACTGCTATTCATTTCAGTTTTATTGGTAATTTTCCATCTGATTGTGGCTTCCTATTCTGTAATTATAACATTGAATGGATACGATGAGAAAAGCCGGGAAAAATTAGCAAATGCCATATTGGAGTTGTTTTGGGCGCTTTGCACATTCGGACTAATGGGCGGAATGGTCATTTTGCTTTTTATCAACAGGTAGGGTTAAATTACCTTGGAGTTATTTTAAGAATTACATTTCAGTCAACTCGTGAGAAAAGCCTACTACGGATTTCCGTTGATCACGATCTGGCCGAAATTGTACAAAAGATTATCGACAAAATTGGGCACAAATAAAAGCAGAATTTCCCCAGTTCTTGTGGCTTGGAAATAATCATTTTTTAAATAATGTTAAAATAAAAAATCTTTTAATAGTATAATATATGGAGTGATGATTGTGAATTTACAAAGATCCTACCTTCAATGTCTATTAAGAAAATAGATTTAGCTTCTATAGCTATCTTATTATCGATGGAGAATTCTCTAGAGGGACTCTAGTATCGTGTGATGAGTCACTTCCAATCTTAATTCTGTACAAAACTCGATTCTACCAATAAAAAAATTGTTGAGAAATATTTTTTAGGATATCTTCTGTTACAGTTTGAAAAGAATTACAATTTCTGAATGGAGATTGTGAAACCACCGAAGGTTCTAGAAAACGTGAGATAGACTCACAAGCAGGTGATTCCACGAGGATTTCGAATCAAAAAAAGGTTCAAAGGAAATAAAGAAGGTTTTTGCTTGAAGTGGATTTATTTAATTTTCGACTTTAGATTCATCCATCACTACAACAATCAAGGTTATTTTTAGAATCTGGATTTTCGTCCATGTTCAGTTTGTCAAAGTTGAGATTTAAACTTTTGTGTTGAGGAATGATTATCCGAAATTCATGGATTTCGGAGTCATGTTTCAGCATAAAAATATAAAACGAGATATTTTTGAACGAAAACTTTAAATTTCAGAAAAACGTGGAATATTGTAGCTGGAATTGTTGTAGAGCTGGGTGAGGATTTTCGATATTTATCCGCTGGTACAACGACCGCAAGTTCTTGAGCATTGTTGGGTCTAGAAATTTCAATATTTAAAGGTTAATTTTAAATTAAAAGATATTTTTAAATGATGAACTATACCATGAGAGTGTAATAGGTGGTATTGTTGCACAGGTAAGCAAGTCCGGGGCAATCACTGACTCCTGTGGAAGGATTGATTTTGTCGACACAAGCTATCAAATTTTATTTAAATTATATATTTAAATACCTTGAATTATTTTATCTGTATGGATTTTAAAAATCATTTTAAATCCTACAGTAGTCAAGAACTTACCACTCAAAGCAGAGCACAGTCCACAAGTACGTCTACATTGTTGAGACATCACGTTTCGGTATGTGGGATTTGTGCAGAGGTTTGCGTTCTGAGCACAGTTGTTCGCGACGTCAGTACAAGATCCAGAACAACAATAATTATCTGCGGAACATGTGTAATCAGTTTCACAAAGACCATTGATACAATCTGAAAATATAAAATTGAGGAAACATCGAAAAGTGGGCATTTTCATGAGACAATCTCAGATATTCTAATAGAGTTATAAGATCTTTATTAACGACACTACATCATGTTATATTTAAAACCTTACGTCCACCATTGAGAGCACCACTAGGACATTCGCCGACAACAAGGTTGAGACACAAGAGAGTAGGAATCAGGACTTTCAACAGCGAAGCCATTTTTGGAAGAAATAGTAACGCAGGAAGCAATTCTGGGGTTTATAAAGCCATCGGGATCAGAGTCGACAGACCTTTGTTTAGAGATCAACATCAGGTTTCAATTCCGGCATGAGTAAATAAAATTCAGGATTGCGTATCTAGAAAGCAGATGAAAGAGTGGGCTACGGGATAACCGTTTAAAAAAGAATGAAAATTGTTTTCAAATCAGAGATTTTAAAAAAGCTGAAAAAATAAAATATGAAGCAAGTTATTTTTGGAAGCTTGAAAAAATAGATTAATTTGGGAAATTATTAGGTCGATGCACTGAAATTTGGTAACTCTATTTTTAAATTTATTTTTAACTGAATTAAATTGAATTTCTATTCATTTAATCTACTATATTTTAGTTGACGAGTTATTTGGATAAGTAAATAAAAACAGAAATCCGAATAAAGTTATTCCAACCAAGAATTATCTCATACCAATGGATTTTCATGAATTTATTTTATCCCCTCATAATATCCCACTCAAAACACTTTTCAACGAAGGCAGCATGATATTAGTCCCGATCTTAGACAGATGACTACGGTCACAGTATCTGGACAAGCCAGAGTTTTCAGTCACAGGACACTTCGTTTTCCCACAGAATAATTCCAAAGTGGGGATCACTATGCATTTTTTACAATCGGAAATTGCCGCTCGGATCCTTGTCCAAGCAGGAGCCAAATTCCTTTCAACAGCATCTCTTGGGGAAGCGAGGGAATCCAGAGAAGCTGAGGTGCGATTGAAAGTAAGGATCCTGGCAATGTCCCCGGGTCCCCTGAAGGTGCTGTTGATGGGATTTGGAGGAGGTTCGAAAATGATGATCTTCTTTGTGTATTTTTCGTATTCAGAAATTTCATTCTTGATCCCGAGCACCACAGTATCGTTTTCGAGAGAATCGGGTTCGTCGATAGGGACGTTGAATTTAACTATGTGGTTGTACCTAAAATAATTTCGGATTAGAGGAATCTTTCCAGAAAAGTATGGATGAAGGATTTCTAAACTTTAAGAAACAAAATAAGATAATTTTTGACTATTATTTACATCTACAAATCCTCTACCTCGACATATTGATGATGATATCTGGCTTTACTTTCTTCACAAAAGCCATATCTTTGCCGAGCATTTCCTCGCAATGCCACTGTGGTTCCTCCATTCTGAGCAAGGTGTCGAAAATAGTACAAGATGCTCTGCTAATGAAGTACATTTTCTTCACACTCGGGAACTCCTTCAAAGCCTCGACTGCAGTGAAGGAAAATCTGCTCGCGTAACTGTTTCCTAATAAAACCACTATTTTTGTTCCATTGGGATGAAGATCGACAACACAATTGTGGTTCCATATGGGGAGATACTCAAACTTTTCAATGATACTGTATACTGTAGAATCATTGTGGCAGTTGTCAATAGGGATTGGGCGACAGGTGGTTCCGAATTTCTCGTTCATTTTGATGATCTCTGTTGTGGACAAATGAGCACCAGGATCTTTCGATAGTGCTGTTTTATTTTGTGTGGAATTCAACTTTGCTGGCGGATTAAAACAGAGTATTAGAATAATTATAAAAACGACTCCAGTCTGGATAAAGGCGAATAATGTAGTCGCGGTAGGAATAATCTTATCAAGGAATTCATATAACAGTATCGCCGTCACTATGCAGATTACAATAATGGAAACAAACCCATAAGTAGTCGATTCAATGTTCGAATATCTTCCAAAGAGAATAACTGGCCAGTGAACGAGGTAGAAACTGTAAGAAATGTTTCCTAAATAAGTTAGGAATAAGTCTAAAATTCTGGGGATTGGTGGTTGTTCATAGTGTCCAGAATAAACAATAGCCCCAGTTAGCATTGTTGCCAGGAATCTTACAGCGAATTTATACTCGGATGATGTCGACATCTCAGGCATAGTGGACAGGGAAACTAAACAGAATGTAGCTCCAGAGAATAAATTCATAAACTTCCTATTAGATTGTGCTGCATATTCCAACACAACTTCATTATCCTTGGCCAAAAGAAAGACGAAAGTGCCGATCAAGAACTGCCAGAGACGACAAAGGAGAAGATCAAATTCGAAAGGTGTTCCTTTCAGAGTCCATTGAAGAAAGAGAGAAAAGTATATTATCGATAAAATAAAGTATTTCTCATAAGCTTTATGAAGAATAAAATATAGAAATGGAGCGATGAAGTAATACTGAACCTCAGTAGAGAGAGACCATGTATGCAGAAGGAACTTGAACTGAGATGTCTGGAAATAATAATAATTATAAATATATTTCCCTAGAAATTATCTAGAATATTCTTCTATTTCCTTACCAAGTCGAAATAACTCTTCTTCTCCAACATTGGAGGCAAATTAGAAACGAAAAACGAGGACCATATTGCATCTTTAATCAGAAATATGTAATCTGTGTCAAGGAGAATAAATTTCCCTGTGATTATAGTTAACAGAATAACCACGAAATAAGCCGGAAATAACCTCTTCATTCTTTTAGTGTAGAAACTGACTGTGGTTTTCAGAAACAATCTCTTAGAATTGTAGAGTATTCTTGTCATCAAATACCCACTGATGACAAAGAATACATCGACTCCTAAGTACCCCTGACCACAGTGCTCCGGAACCAAGTGGAAAAAGAACACTGTAGAAATAGCTATTCCCCGGAGCCATTGGATGTCCTTCCTTTTCGGTGGAGCATTCATTTCAGAATTAAAATAACCGATTTCGAAGCAGTAGCAAACTCCACAATTCTTGCCCAGATTAGAAAATCAACAAAGATGTATCCTCCATAAGCCTTCTGCATTGATTATTAACTGAATCAATTTTCCCCGAGACATGTGTTAGCACCTCCTCAAAGTTGAAAACGGAAAGCTAGAATAAAGTAAATATAATTTAAATAAATATAATATACAGCTTCTGGAGTCATACCCTTTTCTGTTGAAACTTATTCTAGGAAATCTACTTCCTTCGCATGACTAATGCGAATTGTCATCTTTCGTTCAAAAGTTTTCAAAAAAGATTATGAATAGAACACAGGTCCCATCTCCATGGCACTATAGGCAAAGAGGAGTTGGTGACTTTTCTTTAAAAAGATCACGTATTTCTATTGTATTGACGTAAGGAAATTCGCAGTCTTTATTTTCTACGAACATAAATGGAGAAAGCGGAGTTAGGAATACGACCCTAGTGATCACTGACGGATAGTTTGTGAAACCGTATCTTTCACAAATAGATATATTAATAACAATATATTAATCATAATTTCAGATATATTAGGTTATCGGGTTGAAATTTGCACTTTTTAGGATTTTAGTTTGTTCTGAAATGATTTCTAAACAATACAATTTATTCAAAATACATACCAAGTGAATCTGACTTGACCCTACCTATTATGTAGATCTATTATTCCTTTACGATAGAAATCCTAGGACAGAAGCAAAAAAAGTGAGGTCGTTTTTGAGATAGTAGTAAGTAATAGGGGTTTCTGGCGCACCCATTCCTCCTCTAGGTGTTTTCACAATCTTCTTAATTATAAACGTTTATTAAAACGTTAAAACCATTGACAAATTACGATATTACAGATCTATCTCAAGAATAAAGAAAAGTGTTATTACTTTGATTCTTTTGGACTGGATCCTCCACTTGAATTACGACAAATTGAAAAGTAAAGATCACAAAGTGCTTTTTATCAATCATTTTGACAGCCATAAGCTTGGAGACGAACTTCATCCCAGTTATCTGGTTGAGGGTTGCTCATGTCTCTCCAGTAAATGAAGTTAGTTGTGTAGTTAGTTAGTTTAGTTTCATCTACATCTGGACCCATGAGGAAGAAAGCCAATTGGAATCCTGCATTTGTTAGGTTTTGTGCAACTTCTTCTGCTCCTCCATAGTTTTCATAAGAAGCTGTGGTAGGGATGAATACTAAAGCCGTATACGGTGGCTGGTACTCCGTTCTGTCTTGGCTGTAGTAAGCATTAGATAATGTTTGTAAAGTAGTGTTCAAGCTAAAAGTACCACTTCTCACTGAATTATCACCAATATCGTTCTGAATTTCCTCGATATTATCTCCATTATTCCAGTCAACCCAATCATCGCCGTGGTCACTGATGAGCTGGATCTTATCAGGTCGATTCATTCTGCCAACTTCGTTCTTAATAAATGTTCTTTGAGTGTTGAAATCTGTCTCTGAGAGAGTATTAGAATAGTCAGGAAAGAAAGAGAACCATCTTTTACAGGGGTAATAGACAGGTTCTCCACCTCCACATCTCATATTCTTTCGAATATTTGTGAGTAACTCAGTTGAATTGTCAGACCATTGAACTATATTCACGTTTGTGAAGTTTTGAAGAGGCGTTAAATCAAGATCTGGATTGACAAAAATAATAGTGACAGTACTTCCATTCGTAGTCAATAGATCAATATCTCTTTGAAGAGCACAAGCATATTTTGGATCTGACGTATTTCCAGCAAATACGACAAAATTCATGGGAATCCCGTCTTTGTAATCGAATACTCCAATATTTGTTAGGGTAATAATTCCCCTATAATGTTATTTTGTAATTTTAAATCTAAATAGAACCTCACAAATAAAAATCTGAAGGACCATCAGGGTATTGTGGCAATTTCCCTACTAATGTGACCATGTCTGAAACATTAAATTGCACATCAAACGGACTTCCGAAATTAGCGGTATATTCTGCTATTGCTGCTGGCTGAAGGTCAATTGGGAACAGTTCTTTCAGAAAATGCGTTGCAATGAAATTCTTCATTGCAGAAAATTGATTGGGTGTCAAAGATCCTGATGCATCAACGGCAAATGGAATATATGACCAGCAAGATGCCAGAGGATAGTTTGCCGAAGTTGTTGTTCCTGCCTTCGTAGTAGTTTCGGTAGACGGAGTTGTAGGAGTAACACCTACTTCAGGAACTTCACAAACAAAAGAGTAACTGGTGAAACAGTCATCATTGTGCCATAGTCCTTTTATATCCACAGAGACACATCCTGTAGATCCAGTTGAGTTAGATGGTTCTCCAGGAGCCCAATCGAAGTAAGTTGTATTGGAACCGTCATCGATATTCTTCCATTCACCATTAGACAAATCACTTACTCCAATCCAGAATCTTGAGGAATTCTGATTTAGGGAAGCTGTTGTTTCTGGAATTTAACTATTTTATATTAAAGTAGTAAAGTTACAATGTCTTACGTGCGACGAGGAAGTTGACAAATCCATTAGGAATTGATATCAAATATCCTTGATATGTTGTGTCGCAGTAATTCTCCGCTGCGAAAAAAGGTTGCTCTAGAGCGGCAACTTGAAGACACTTCCATTTGCTTCCAAAGCCATCGGGTACCGTAGTCGATCCGTCGGGACAGATCCCGATTGCAGAACTGAGGAAGAGAGAAAAAACAAGAAGGAGAAACATCTTAATATTGACTTTTAGAAGAACTGACTGATTTTATGCGTCAAACGTTAGATAAGAACTGTTATTAAAGGCATTAAAAGAGATTATCAGATAAACTTTTGAGAGTTATTCGGAAA
The DNA here is from genome assembly GCA_009761265.1 of Halicephalobus sp. NKZ332. Lineage (NCBI taxonomy): Eukaryota > Metazoa > Nematoda > Chromadorea > Rhabditida > Panagrolaimidae > Halicephalobus > Halicephalobus sp. NKZ332. Next base: position 5,010 of record VOSG01000711.1, on the reverse strand, counting down.
AAATAAAATCAGATACAGAAACAATAGCAACAGCGGCTAGCGAAAGGCAGTGTGAACAAACGCTTGGACAGTGAACTGAAAAAGATGAGCGGAATTTGGTCGAAGAAGGAGAAGTTCAATGTTAATTACTGATTTTGTTGAAAAGTTTTATTCTTCTTTTAATTTTCATTTTAAAAACAAACTTCAATCAATGCATATTTGTAAAGCCCACTGGTAGTACCTCGAACTTGGGTAATTAAACCTTTATTTGAAACAGATTTAATAATTTGTGATGAAATTTCAATGTTACCTGTTATATCCTTTCTCTTAGAGACCTGGGCTAAGTGAGCGCGTAAACGTGGCTCTCGTCATGATTTTTCGTGTTAGTGTTTCCAATAAATGTTTAATTATCTAAGTTTGAGGTACCTCGGAAATCCCACATTACCAAAACAAGCTCTAACTGTTTTTGACACTAAATTACAAGAAATAATGAATAGTAAATTACCTTTTGGTGGCAAAGTGGTAGTCACCGGTAGTGAGTTTATTCAAATTCCTCCAATTGTTAAAGATGGAACCAAATTTGATATTGTTAGAAATAGTGTTAAGAGTAGCCCTCTATGGAAATATTTTGAAGAAAATACTGTTAATTCCTAGAATTACATTACATGATGAATCTACTGTACTTACAGTTTATCGACATCAATTCCTCCTACGAACAGCGTTTGTGTTAACAATTAATAAGTCACAAGGTCAGACATTTGAATACATTGGCACCGATTTATCTAACAAAGTTTTTTCACATGGTCACCTGTATTTCGCTATTTCTAGAACACGTGCTTAGAAACGCATCTATTTTAAATTAAATACAGAGGATAAAGATCAACCGAAAAATATTGTCTATCCAGAACTTCTGGGTACAATCGATCAGATGACTTGCAACTTTCCTGAAGCAATTCGCGAAATTAACCAACTTTCAGGAAACGGTAATAAATCAATTATGGAATAATCTATACAGTAAATTTCATTGTTTCCTATCCTTCTAATAATTTCTAATAAAAATCACAAAAATAAAAATATTATCGATGTTATTAGTATTATCTGAGCAAGCGTTCGAGGAAATCAACATATCATCATTATTTTGATCATTTTTATTTATTTTACTTTTAATTTCTGAATAACCATCCAATTTTACAACTCCTATTTTGTACTTCTTACGCAAAAATACTTGAGAAAAAGAATACTCAAAAGTTGAATTGTTGGATGTTAGTTGAAAAATGAAAACCATCATTTATTAAATAAGAAAAACTGTATAATTGTTTTCATGCAAAATAAAATATACAAGATAATTTCTCACACTTTTCAATGAAGGCAGCATGATATTAGTCCCGATCTTAGACAGATGACTACGGTCACAGTATCTGGACAAGCCAGAGTTTTCAGTCACAGGACACCTCGTTTTCCCGCAGAATAATTCCAAAGTAGGGATCACTATGCAGATCACGATAATGGAAACAAATCCATAAGTAGTCGATTCAATGTTCGAATATCTTCCAAAGAGAATAACTGGCCAGTGAACGAGGTAGAAACTGTAAGAAATGTCTCCTAAATAAGTTAGGAATAAGTCTAAAATTCTGGGGATTGGTGGTTGTTCATAGTGTCCAGAATAAACAATAGCCCCAGTTAGCATTGTTGCCAGGAATCTCACAGCGAATTTATACTCGGATGATGTCGACATCTCAGGCATAGTGGACAAGGAAATTAAACAGAATGTAGCTTCAGAAAAAAATCCACGAATTTCAACTGCCCAACCTAATAGATCTATTATTCCTTTACGATAGAAATCCTAGGACTTAGAAGCAAAAAAAGTGAGGTCGTTTTTGAGATAGTAGTAAGTAATAGGGGTTTCTGGCGCACCCATTCCCCCTCTGGGTATTTTCACAATTTTCTTGATTATAAATGTTTATTAAAACGTTAAAACCATTGACAAATTACGACATCACAAATGTAGTAAATGAATTAAAGATAAAAAAATTTTAGAGAGGTATTCATGAGGGATATACTTCCACGTAAAATTAATGATATAGAATGTGGAGTTGTAAATTTAGATCAGTAAAAATAACGGCACTCACTGGGTCTGCTATTACAAGAATAATGAGAGGTATTAATTCAATGTTCTCAGGGCGAATGTCTTAACTCGCCGTCTGGTTTATTTTATAGCTGTCGATCTTTTGTTACGCTCGATTTTCGATTCGATCTTGTTCAAAATATTAGGTTGGTAACTAATTTTCTGCGCTTTTTTGAAATTCCCTAAAACATTTGTGAAACTTCTGGAATTTTTCATACCTAGGATATATAAAGGGTACTCAAATGTCTTTTAAATAATAATAAAATTATGAGCAACAAAGCTTGATTCAGTTTAAAAAGGGATATTTTTCAAAGAGAGCTCCGAGTACATTTATTTCGTGAACTCTGTTTGAGTCACAAAATAACCGAAGCAGTAAGATATATATACAGCACGATAGGTAAAGAGATGTTCTCTATTCCTATGATATAATATTGGGTTAATAAATTTAAGAATAGTATTTTTAAACTCAATGAAGTTTTTTATCCAAAAATCCTCAAGATTAACTACATGATGTTTGGAAGAGCAGTTTTGTTGCTCTCTTACTATAGTAGAAAAATATGAAAAAAATTGAGTAAAACCTTCTTCGTAATTTTTTCTTTAAAAATGTAAAAAAATATCTCAGAAAACGCAAAAATTTAGTTACAAACCTAATATTTACAAAACGTCGCGCAAAAACGGTCTCAAAATTCGAAGTGGATCGTTCTCGCTTATTCTGCTTTTTGCTCCATTGTCATCTAGTCGTTTTTTACAATCTCGAACAATTGCTTCATACACCTCTGACGCAAAATAATGGCAATTACTTTGGCTGCCATGATAGGTGTTACTGAGCTCTTTGTTATTAATAATCCATTCAATAATATTGTAAATTTTTTCTTTGTATTGTACATTATCATTAGAACGCCCTTCTGGGGAAACTATTTTGTCTCGCTTCTTTTTTCCCATGTATTTCTTCACATCAGTTAGTTTTTTCGAACGTTGCACATAAATGGCATCTGCTTGCTTCTCGAAGGACCAGTACCAATTGGTGGATTCCACGACAGTGAATTCATGCCAAAATCCCACATAACTTAAGA
>VOSG01000710.1:0-13150 GCA_009761265.1 Halicephalobus sp. NKZ332 | reverse complement strand
TGTGCCATTTCGTTCGTGCTAAAGTTGATTGGAATTTATTTTGACATGTTATCCGTGTATTTATCGAGGATATCAGATAAATAGTCCGTTGATTATTTTCGTGGATTTGGGGCTTGGGTGTAAAGTACACGAGTTATGAGGGTAATATTTGGTTTTCTGATGCTAGAACTGAGGTGGAGATATTTGAAATCACTACTAGTTATAATTTAATTTGATAAAAATATTTTTTATCGTTTTATTCCGAATACTAGTGCAATTCACACAAAATGAGGGACGGACTTTTATTAATAACTTTCTTCTTAATACACTAAAGCAAACACAATTCTACAATAACTAAATATATTCTCTAATTTAATGACACTCTCATAACTCTGGAAGTTCGCCTGACATGTCAGAACTCGATATTTTTTAACTGTAAGTAAGTTCATGTGGTGTATATCGACCATATTTCTTAATAAAACTTAAATCTTGCGTAAGGATTCAAAAATGTTTGGTTGGGTATTCTTGTCTGGTAAGCCATGACGTACATGCTTGTATTTCTCGACTCCTCCAGATCTTCTTCGACTTTGGCCTTCCGTTCTTCTTTTATTCTTGGGTTAGTCCGATCTCCGCGAATTCGTTTGTGACCGTGTCTCCCTTCCTGAATCTCATGAGCCATCTTTCAATTATCTCCTTAGACAGAGCCTTATCATATATTGCTTCCCTCAGTGTCAACTCGATTTCTTCAGTACTATAGTCTAAAAGATAACAAAACTTGATAAAAATACATTGATCTTCATCAGAAATTGAATCAATGGCCTTCTGCTTGGTTTCTATTTCTAAGTACCTGAAAGCAAAAATTGAGTTAATCTCATAAGAACCTACTTTTTGTAAAAATTCAATCACAGACCCCCAATAGTCATTCTTTTCTATTTTATATCAAACACCCCTTATTTTACGTGAATTACCCTAATAAAGTCAATACCTACCATTTTAAACTTGATTCGGTGTCTTCTTCAGAAAAAATACCAGAATCTTCACTGATACTACTGTATCCACTAGAGGATGAAGTGCTATACCCAGAGTCACTATCGTACACGGAGTCTATGCTTATTGACTGAAGGAAATTATAATTGCTGAATGTATATTGACCAACAATGCGAAATATATTATCGTCTTTCTCTTTTATAGTAAATCCGTAATGACGAATATATCCGGATGTCAATAAATAAGTTTTTAGTATTGCAGATCCATCTTGAGAATAATTTATTGTTATCAAGTTGTCTTCTTTGAAAATATATTCACTAAATTTTTCAAAATAACCTTGAACTGATACTGGAGGATCACTGAATCTGCTATCATTCCTTAGATAATGACAGAGCATGCTGATTGGACTTATCCATTCAATACGAGGATTTACTTGTAGAATTTCTTTGTAGAGATCATTTAGTTTATTTACAAAATCTGTGTATAAATCTCCCTCTTTACTTAATAATTGAGAAAAGAAACTGTTACATTGGCTTTCAGATAAATGGTTCTATAATATTTTAGGGTTATATTATAATTTTAAAAAGTAGAAAAAACTAACTTTGTGGCACTTAATCATTTCAATAAGATTAATGATATCATTTGTTTTTAAAATATCATTTGAACCAGCGAAATTTGAATCTTTTGCAAGGTTCCATGCTCTTTTCAGCAAGTCTATATCGTAATTTCTACATATACGTAACGCTCGAATAAATAGCCTATATTCTCTAGTACTCATGTTAGAGAATAGATTCTTCCCATTGATCATAACAGTGGATAAGTCAGTAGTTTCAAATGTATCTTTAAGAATATTATCCACATATTTTATATGCTCAGTGTAACACAATCTTTCACTTTGATAATTTGAAAAAGTATTGATGGCATTAATAAACTGATTAGCATCTTGTGCAACAAATTCAAACCGATCTACTTCTATTTCAGGTATTTGGTCTTCTTCCCAAACTTTTCTTGACAAACTTCTTATTACACCATGATCTGCATATTTGTGAAGAATACTAGTTTCGAATTCTAAGTTGTATTTACGAACTTTTTTAGCTTTCTCGATATTCTGATTAATTTCCTTAATCTTTTTATCGTAACTATCTTTATCAACCTTGTTCTTACGAAATTTGGAATCCCAATCTGCTTTTTCACTTTTCCATTCTTCTAGAGTTTTTCCACCACTAATTTGTTTTTCTATCATATTACTTTCTTCTATAAATGAATCTTTTGTAGAGTGATCGACACTACTTTTGAAGAAGTATTCTTTTCTGTGAATTTCACATATATTTCTCAATTTAATCAGTTCCGGGTCTTCTTTACTTAATTGTCCTCTTATTTCTTTAACTTGTAGATCACGGAATTTACCAAAATCACTTTGAACATTTTCTGGCATTCTCAGAATTTGGATGGCCCTAGATAAAGCATTTTCCAAGCCTTCGGCCTTAACTTTTTCAATATCATCAGTATTGATTCTTTTGAACTCAAAATATTTATATTTTCTACTGCAAAGTAATTTAATAAATTCTTCTACATAATCTTTTGGATGTTGGTTTAAAATTTTTTTAAACTCATTCTTTAAAGCTTCCTGGTCTTTAGTTTTTATTTTACTTCCATACTGATTGTAAACTGCAATCAGTTGAATTACACGTTTCTTTTTCCTAATTTCTTTAATTTTCCCGGTAAAATCTCCAATTTGATTATAAGCCTTTGGGTGGATTTTGATTTCACTCAGTTTACCTGGACTAACAACCATTCCATCACCTGTAAATTGTACTGTAGCTCTTGTTTTTTTAATGAGCTCAAAGAACGTAGTTCGTTTCTTAATTTGTCTGATATTCTTGATGAAACAAATCTTTTCATCTAGCTCTTTATATTCATTAGCCATTTCTTTAGCTTGTGTTCTGGCTTCATCAGAAGTAAGAGAATTGATAATTTGATTAATATCTTCAGTGATTTCTTCCAATTCTGGATTCTTTTGATTTTCCCACCAATCATGAGAACTAGGAATTCCTTTCAAATCAGGTAAGAAATAGAAATCGGTTTTGCATATATGAAGATGTTCTTCATAATCAATCAAAGACTCCAGTTGGAATTCGACGTGTTTATGTAATTCTTCTGAATCCTCAAGTTTTTTGTAGATATTGAAAATATCTTCTCGGAGAAATACAAAAGCAGATTTGTAGGTTTTACTAATGACTGGATCTTCGGGATTAATCTTGCTAATTGAGGAATCTAGATGCTCATTTAATTTTCTAAGTGAGTTCTGAAAGTGCTCAATAAATCCTCTTTTCTCATTATTGTCCCAAAGCTTTAATTCATCCTTCTTCATAACTCTGCAAGCCCTGGAGTAATCAAAAGTTGCCCACATAAAATCCGAAATACGTTCATTTATATCACTAGGGAATTTCCCAGAATAGTTGACTATTTCACTCAGAAAGTAGAGAAATTTGTCTCTCAATTCTTGAATTTGTTCAGAAGGAAGTTTGAGAATAGAAATTCTCCACCAAAAATGAGAATCAGGAACTCCTTTTAAATCAGGTAAATCATATTTACCATTTTCTGATATACGAAGATATTTTTCTGCACCTCTAAGGAAATCTAACTGTTCTTTTACCTTCTCTTCTAAGCTATTATGAACTTTGAGGATCCCTTCGTGAAGGAATACAAGGGCAGATCTGTAAACTTTGTTGCTGACTGGATTCTTATGACCTAAATGACGAATTGCTGGTAGCAAATATATTTTAAAGTTTTCTAATGATTTCAGAAATTTCTCGATAGGATCTATAATTCCTTCATCTGTTTGCATAACTCTGCAAGCTCTGACATATTCAAAAATTGCCCACATAAGATCAGATACACATTCATTCGTATAAAAACGAGGACTGCCTGAAAGAACAGCTACTTCACGTAAGAATTTGAAGAATAATTCTCTCCGTTCTTGAATTTCTTCAAGAGAAGGTATTATGACAGAATCTCTCCACCAATGATGAGCAATGGGAACGCCTTCTAAGTTTGGTAAATTGTGGTAACTGTTAATTGGCTCATGGAGGTCATCTTCATAACCTCTTAAAGTTCCTAACTTTTCTTTCACTTTATTTACCAAATCTTGAGAAGACTCAAATTGTTTATACACATCAAAGATGTCTTCCTGGAGAAATGTAAGAGCAGACTTATAGATTTTATTACTGATTGGATCTTCGTAATCTAGGCTTTGAATCGCAAGTAACAAATACTTTTTGAGCTTTTCTAGTGATTCTGGAAATTTATTAACAAAAATTCCTTTTTCATCTTGCCAAATTTCATCTGTTTCCGAGAGTCTCCGGGCTTTGGCGTAATCGAAAATTGTTTCCATAAAATCTGTAATATCCTCATCAACAGAACCGTAAACATCACATTTCAAATCTACTACTACTTCCAAGCTGTTAATGAATATTTCCCTGAACTCTTGAATTGTGTCAGGTGTAGTTCTTTGTTGAACATATAGTTTGGTGTTTGACTCATTCATCTAAAATTATTTAACAGTAGTAAATTTAGTATTGGGCTAATAGTGGAAACGAAAATATGTGTATATAATACCAATTATAGATTTTTGTATGAAATCTCCTTCAAACAATTAATTTAATATCAAAAATATGAACCATATAATTATAAAATAACAATTTACTATGCTTAGGTTATTATGGAATGACACACAACTGATTTCAAAAAAATACAGCATAAACTTTAATCGAAATAATATTAACATCAGTATCTCCCGTTTTTATTGATGAATTTGGCTAATTCCACAATAGCTTTAGTTAAACATATTAAGGAGGATTTTGTATATTAATGTAGTATATAGTAATAAAATAAAAGATTAATTTAATATTTGTTATTTTTGAATTGACAGAATAAATCTATAAATGCATACCATGCGATGGGTAACGATGCGGAATTTATCATCATATACTTCTTCTAATCGATTTTCTTTCATAGTAACTCCATAATGGTAATCGATCCCAGATGTAGATATGTAAGTTCTTAGTACTGTAGATGCATCTTGAGAGTATCTTTCTGATATGAGGTTTTCTTCTTTGAAAATCTGCTCACTAAATTTTCCAAAATAATCTTGAACTGATACCGGAGGATTGCCGAATTCACCAGCATGCTTTAGATACTTACAAAGCATGGTGATTGAACTTGTCCACTCTATGTGAGGATTTAGATTTTGAATTTCGTTATGGAGATCATTTAGTGTCTTTACAAAATCTGTGTATAAATCTCCCTCTTTACTTAATATTTGAGAAATAAAGTTACTACGCTGACTGCCAGATAAATGATTCTATAAGATTTTAAGATTATATTATAATTTAAAATAGAAAAACTAACTTTGTAGCCATTGATGGTTTGAATAAGATCTACAAAAGATTCTAATCTTAAAATCTTCCCCGAAGCAGTAAAAATTGGATTCTCTGCGAGATTCCGTGCTCCTTTTAGTAAATTTGAACTCTCGTCTCTATAACTATATAAAACTCGCTTCAACCAGTCATATTCTCCAATACTCATATTAGAGAATAAATTCTTTCCACTGATCAAAACAGTGGATAAGTCATTGGTTTCAAATGTATCTTTAAGAATATTATCCACATATTTTATATGCTCACTATAACAAAATCTTTCACTTTGACAGTTTGAGAAAGTGCTGATTTCATTAATAAACTGATTAGTGTCTTTTGCAATAAATTCAAACCAATCTACTCCTATTTTGTCTTCTATTTCAGGTATTTGATCGTCTCCCCAAACTTCTCTTAGCACACTTCTCATTACACCATAATCTGCACATTTGTCAAGCATAATGCTGCCGATTTCTAACTTGTATTTACGAGCTTTTTTAGCTTTCTCGATATTTTGGTTAATTTCTTCAACTTTTTTCTTGTAATTTTCTTTGTCAATCTCGTTAGAATCCCAATCTGCTTTTTCAATTTTCCATTCTTCCAAATTTTTTCCTTCACTGAGTTTTTTTTCGATTCTACTACTTTCTTCTATAAGTGAAACTTTTGTAGAATAATTGACACTACTTTTGAAGAAGTATTCTTTTCTATGAACTTCGCATATATTTCCCATTTTAATCAATTCCGAGTCTTCTTTAGTTAGTTGTCCTCTTATTTCTTTAACTTGTAGATCACAGAAATCATCAAAATCACTTTGAACATCTTCTGGCATTTTCAGAACTTGGATAGCCCTAGATAAAGCACTTTTCAAGCCTTCGGCCATAATCTTTTTAAGATTATCAATGTTGGCATTTTCGAACCTATAATCTTTATATTTTTCACCACAAAGCAAATTAGCAACTTCTTCCATATAATCTTTTGGATGTTGGTTTAAAATTATTTCTAACTCATCCTTTAAAGCTTCCTGATCTTTAGTTGTTTTTATTTCATTTCTATACTGATTGTAAACTGCAAGCAGTTCAATTGCAATTTTCTTTCTTCTAATTCCTTCAATTTTCCCAGTAAAATCTCCAATTTGGTTATAAGCCTTTGGATGAAGTTTGATTTCACTCAGTTTACCTGGACTAATGATCATTCCATCATCTACGAAATGTACCGTAGCTGTTGTTTTTTTGATAAGCTCAAAGAACGTAGTTCTTTTCTTAATTTGTCTGATATTCTTGATGAAACAAATCTTTTCATCTAGCTCTTTATATTCATCGCTCATTTCTTTCGCTTGTATTCTAGCTTCATCAGAAGTAAGGGAATCAGTAATTTGATTGATATCCTCAATGATTTCTTTCAATTCTGGATTCTTTTGTTTTTCCCACCAATCATGAGAACTAGGAATTCCTTTCAAATTTGGCAATAAATAGAAATCGGTTTTGCATATATGAAGATGTTCTTCATAACTAACCAAGAACTCCAGTTGAACTTCTATTTGTTTGTGTAATCCTTCTGAATTCTCAAGTTCTTTGTAGATGTTGAAAATATCTTCACGGAGAAACACAAAAGCAGATTTGTAGACTTTATTAATGACTGGATTCTCTTTGTCCAAGTTTTGAATTGCAGGTAACAAATACTTTTTGAGCTTTTCTAGTGACTCTGGAAATTTCTCAACAAATTTTTCTTTCTCTTCATTTTTCCAGAGCATTAACTCATCTGTTTTTATCATTCTACGAGTTCTGGAATAATGGAACATTACCTCTATAAATTCCGAAATTTGTTCGTTGGTGTGATAAGAAGGATCTTCCGAAAGCCCAGTTGTCTCAATTAAAGAACCAAGGAATTGCTTTCTTAATCGTTGAGTTTCTTCAATGTTAAACATAGAATATATCCGCAAATAACAAAAAATTGATTTAATTATTCTATTTAATAAATCGAAAAATCTTCGAATTACTTCAAAAGGTTTAAAATTGTGTTCCATCATCTGAAAAAATCAATAAATAATACAAATTTAGCATTAAACTAGTAATGGAAATAATAAAAAATATTTGTCAGATTTCAATAATAGTCCTTTATGCAGCAACTCCTTTTGCTCGTTGATCTGATATCGAAATGCACAAAATACATAATTATGAAGTGATTATCTATGATATTCATAATGATTATGAAACAGTGCACAATTAATATCAAAAAAGTTGTTTTAGCAGAGGAAATGATTTAGTAAGAAGACATATCTTACAATAAACGAGAAAATAAACTTCAGGAGTTATTCAAAAGAAGAGTATGGATGAATTTAAAAGTGATTCACTAATATTTTCCTGAGTATTTGCGAATCAAAGTTTTTGTAATTGAGAATTTAAAGTTATCAAAAGGCTGAATTTGCCTACTATTTGAGTGATAATCCGTGATTTTTGTTTAGTAATTCTTAGAGTGGTTAATATTACTTTAAAAAATTCTACAAAAGCAGAGTAAACTTACGGCACTGTCTATTTGATGTTTGGAGATTAGACCATTTGCATCATTTTCATCTAGTCTTGGACCTGGCATTATTCTTGAATACGGGAATTGTGATCTGGCTGGATCAGTCTTGGAATCAACCTCTTAAAAATGAGAAAAACCTTGTTTTTAATTCACTGATTGAATCCCAAAGTGCTATAAACACAGTTCTTCATACACTTCGTTTTGGATCTAAAAATTAGTAATTAAATATTTACACTGAAAGAATAAACACAATTTTTATCGGAAATAAACCTATTACGAGCAGTTACTTGGGATCAATCTACTTATTCTCACGATCTTATATTATTAACTTCGAATTTGGGTGATTAACCCATAATAAAATAACATGAAACATTAAAAATATACTTTTCTGCTACAACTGATCTATCTTTTCTTTTTGATTGACTTTAAAGACCGCCTTCCAGAACAATGATTTGATAGTTTATCGAAGCGTTGTTGAAAACGGGAAGGGACTATTGATACGCAACAAATGGGCACCATTATAATATTCTAAATAAATGGAATGAAGCTTGTGTTACTTTGATCTCTGAAAAATTTTTTTAATCGATAACTTTACATCCAAATCACAATATTAAAATCTGAAGTTGAAAAGGTGTGATATTGGAAGTTTAAATTTTTCGTGACGAGATAATTGGATTTTACTTTTGATTTTTTGTTTTATTCTCTGAGATTGAATATAGGTGTTTAAATTCGATTTCAAAAAGCCGAAGGACCTCAGTATCATTATAGGGTTATGCAATAAACATTATTCTATAATATACTAAGAGTTTATACTTTAAATGTTATTCTGAAAGAATGTTGTCAAATACATGTTAGGAGTAATGAATAATTAGTTATTTCTTGATTCGAAAATGACTAAAACCCATAATGTACTCCTCATTTTATAGACTTATATATACTATATAGTCTATAAGCTGATATCTTTCTAATTCTTCTAGTAATTGAATTATCATTTTTTCTGGCTCGATCTTGAAAAAATTTTTAATTTAATATTTTATGTATTAAATCGAACCAATTTTCAAAATCTACAAAGCGCCACATTTGTTGCACTTCTGATTCGGAGGGTGAATATGCTTTACTGAAACTATTGTTAAAGTATTCAGTGAATATTAGAAATATTGATTTTATCATCATCTGAATCAAAGTCTGCTTTTTATTCGTTCATTTCAATACAAAGTGCGTATCACTCTGTAGCCATGCAAAGATTATAGATAATTATTTTATAATTATATAGTTCATATTTTTGATATTAAATTAATTGTTTGAAGGAGATTTCATATAAAAATCTATAATTGGTATTATATACACTTATTTTCGTTTCCACTATTACCCCAATGCTAAATTTACTACTGTTAAATAATTTTAGATGAATGAGTCAAACATCAAACTATATGTTCAACAAAGACCTACACCTGAAGCAATTCAAGAGTTCAGGGAAATATTCACTAACAGCTTGGAAGTAGTAGTAAATTTGAAATGTGATGTTTACGGTTCTGTTGATGAGGATATTACAGATTTTATGGAAACAATTTTCGATTACGCCAAAGCCCGGAGACTCTCGGAAACAGATGAATTAATGCTCTGGAAAGATGAAGAGAGAAAAAAATTTGTTGAGAAATTTCCAGAGTCACTAGAAAAGCTCAAAAAGTATTTGTTACCTGCAATTCAAAACTTGGACAAAGAGAATCCAGTCATCAATAAAGTCTACAAATCTGCTTTTGTGTTTCTCCGTGAAGATATTTTCAACATCTACAAAAACCTTGAGGATTCAGAAGAATTACACAAACAAATAGAAATCCAACTGGAGTCCTTGGTTAGTTATGAAGAACATCTTCCTGTATGCAAAACCGATTTCTATTTCTTACCTGATTTGAAAGGAATTTTTATTAAGAAATTCCCAAAATCACTAGAAAAGCTTAAACAGTATTTATTATCTGCAATTAAAAGCTTGAAAAATAGGGACCTAATCAACAGTAAAGTCTACAAATCTGCTTTTGTGTTTCTCCGTGAAGATATTTTCAACATCTACAAAGAAATTGAGAATTCAGAAGAATTACACAAACAAATAGAAATCCAACTGGAGTCTTTGATTGATTATGAAGAACATCTTCATATATGCAAAACCGTTTTCTATTTCTTACCTGATTTGAAAGGAATTTCTATTTCTCATGATTGGTGGGAAAGTCAAAAGCATCCAGAATTGGAAGAAATTACTGAAGATATTAATCAAATTATCAATTCTCTTACTTCTGATGAAGCCAGAACACAAGCTAAAGAAATGGCTAATGAATATAAAGAGCTAGATGAAAAGATTTGTTTCATCAAGAATATCAGACAAATTAAGAAAAGAAATACGTTCTTTGAGCTCATTAAAAAAACAAGAGCTACGGTACATTTCGTAGATGATGGAATGGTTATTAGTTCAGGTAAACTGAGTGAAATCAAACTTCATCCAAAGGCTTATAACCAAATTGGAGATTTTACTGGAAAAATTAAAGAAATTAAGAAGAACAAAACTGCAATTGAACTTCTGGCAGTCTACGATAAGTGCAGAAAGAAAACCAAAGATAAGAAAGCTTTCAAGGATAAGCTCAGACAAATTTTAGATGAGTCTTCAGAAAAACACCTACAAGCTGCTTTCATGTTACTCAATGATGAAGAATATAAAAATTGTAATTTCGAAAAAGTCGATATTGAAAACATTGTGACCGAAGGCTTGAAAAATACCCTATATAAAGCTATCCAAGTTCCAAAAATGCCAGAAAATATTCAAAGTGATTTTGGTAAATTCTGTGATCTACAAGTTAAAGAAATAAAGGGACAACTAACTAAAGAAGACCCGGGACTGATTGAACTGAGAAATATATGTGAAGTTCATAGAAAAGAATACTTCTTCAACAGTATTACCGAGCATGCTACTCATATCTTGTACATGGAAGAAAGTGACAAACTTGAGAGAGAACTTGGTAGAGGGAAAAATTTGGAAGAATGGAAATCTGAAAAGGCAAAGTTAGATTCTAAATTTAAAAATGATGAGGTTAATGAAGAAGTGTATAATCAAATGAGTAGGGAAATCGAGCAGAAAATTAAAGAAGCTGAAGAAGTTCGTCGGTTCAAGTTAGTAATGGATAAGTTGGTTCTTTCGGGAGAAGGAAGCAATGAAAGAATTAGTAATCGTCTTAAAAAAATACATTCTAACAAAGTTAAAATAGGTGAAATTCAGCGGCAAATTAATGAAAGCACAAATTTCCAAAAAGCCAAAGACGCCACTGCTATGTTTGCCAAGGCTATCAATACTTTTTCAGGTGGTCAGATGGAAAGATTTACTTATGTTGCCTACAAGAAATATGTAAACAATATTCTTCAGAAGGTTTGTGAAAATGATAATTTGTCTGTCTCTGGCATTAGAAACGAAAAAATATTCAAAAACATGAGTATTGAGGATTATGATCGATTAAGCGAAGTGTTATGCAGATATGAAAGTGATGGTATCGACTTACTGAAAGGAGCAATAAAACTTGTAAAAGACTCAAAATTTGCTCCTTCAGAAGATGTTGCAACATTAAATGATATTGCTTCTCTTACAGAAGCTATTAATCATCACAAAGTTGGTTTTTATACTTTCAATAATAATATAATTTTAGAATAATTGTAGAAACCATCTACAGATTTCCTTTTTCAAATAATCAAGGGAACAGGAGCTCTATACGATGATTTTAAAAAAGAATTAAACAGATGTTATAATGAAATTAAACAGTTAACTCTTCATAAATCTTGGACGAGTAAAATCAGTATGCTTTATCACCACCCGAAACATGCTGGTGAATTCGGCAACCCTCCGGTATCAGCTCAAGATTATTTTGGAAAATTTGGTGAGCAGATTTTCAAAGAAGAAAACCTCACATCAGAAGGATACTCTCAAGATGGATCTGTAACTAAAAGAAGTTATACTTCAAGGCATGAATTCAAGAAACATGTTGGCTACACCACGAAAAATGATGAACAAGAGATAATCAATTCACACTTTACCAAAGAAGAATTTCATAAATAACTATTAACACGATTAAATATAAATTTATGTATCTCGATTTATTTCTTATTAAGAATTTATAGTTTCTATATAATTGGTTAAATTTTTCTTTTTTCAAGTTCAATTAAAGTACCTTGTAATTTCAAATCTATATATACATACTGTGGTTTTAATTAAAAAAACACAATTTTTTTTCTCCTATATGTATATGCATAACAATATAGCATAGAGTATTAACTATTTCATTTATATTTTTGTCAACACTCGACTAGAATTCTTTTCAAAATTTCTTGTTACTCACTATACTTGTTTTCGATCAAATTTTTTATAATGCTCATAGATTGTTGTTGCTACTATTTTCAATCACTTGAATTTCTTTCAACAGCTGGATAACGAAGATGATCAATTCTATTCTATTGATCCGGTGAAATCTGTTATTGATGAATTCAATTTGTTTTTTAAAGGAAAATTAATTTAACTTAGTAATATTATCATTGCTTTTAAAATTCTATTCTTTTTCACTCAGTTGTTGACTTTGTGATAAAGTGAATCGTAGACAGTATAAATTTTATTACTCTTCGCTTGTAAAAATCGGTAAACATTTAGAAGTATGACTTTTTTAC
The DNA here is from genome assembly GCA_009761265.1 of Halicephalobus sp. NKZ332. NCBI lineage: Eukaryota > Metazoa > Nematoda > Chromadorea > Rhabditida > Panagrolaimidae > Halicephalobus > Halicephalobus sp. NKZ332. Next base: position 554 of record VOSG01000710.1, on the reverse strand, counting down.
ATGATTTGTTATAGGGACCCTTTTTCGAAATAATTCTGCCCAATATTTGTCTTTCGAGAACTAATGTCATATTTTTTCCAATCACCCTAAAATTTCAATAAAGGTCTTTATTGCTTTATGAGATGTGTTTTTATGGATGTAAATATTTGTTTAAAAAATGCCTTCATGAAATTCTGACTGAAATCTCTCTTTAGTTTCTATTTACACATTATATAATACTATCTTTATTAGTCGTAAAAATAGAATAAATATTTTAAACTCTAGACAATAAGATATACGGCCGAAGGGGAAAACTGATAACCGAAAACTCAGCAAATCTTCTTTGGGGGGCTTTTAATTTCATAAATAATATCCATTATCTATTCTTTGAAGAGGGTTTAAAACTAGTTGCATTAAACATCTAATTCATAATAATAGTATAGACCAAAAATAAGAAAAGTTATTAATGTTCTGTTTTGAAATATAGCTTTCGATATTAGCCATATTTCCGTGATGAGATCATCTCTGGAAATTCCACTAAGAAAATATTCGTTTAGCCTACCCTTGAACAAGTG
>VOSG01000709.1:0-13177 GCA_009761265.1 Halicephalobus sp. NKZ332 | reverse complement strand
GTCCTCAAAGAGCTCTAACTGCTCTCAAAAATTTATTTTTCTACAGTAACTCTGAAAAAAGTTATATCCAAAAGATACAACTTTTCGGGCCATACTGTACATGTAGCATGTGCTGATACAGTAAGAGTCTATAATCTTCCCGCTCATTCAGAGGTATACCAGTCCCTACCGCTAGAACAATCAACTATCCAATACTATAACGTCGTATTTTTACAGAGCTATTTTTATTTCAAACTAGGGTTATCATAGGCAAATTAACCGGTCAACTTCCAATTTGACCATTCCTTATAAAATTTGTGATTTTGACGTGAAAATTTTATTTCGTGTTGTTCGAATAACTGATAAGTACCTATCCAATTTGACCGCAATTTGCCCAATTTGACCAGTCAAGTTGACCGGATAACTTGCCCACTTTTCAATTTGACCGGTCAAATTACAACTCTATTTCAAACCACCCAGCGCGATGTAATATTCGTTCTAGTTTATGATATCTTTTTACCTAACACAAGCAATTCTTAATGCACCGTTTTTTAACTAATTCCCGAAAATATTAATGGACTAATCATGGAAACTAAGTAATGACAATCAATTTTAAATTTTGTGTTGAAATTAAAAGGAATGTTTCTAGATTACGAGATATATGTTTTCTATTGGTAAAATATACAATTATTTTATGATTTTTAGATTTTAAACAACATGTCGACGTATGTTGAACAACAAAAGTATTCCAATAATATTTCACAGTTGAATGAAAAGGTGAGTTCAGTACTTTGCTCTGGTGAACAATTATCTCGAAAGATACTGCAAATGCTCTATTTGTGGCACATGCGCCACAAATAGAGCATTTACGGTATCTACTTTTTCACAAATATTAATTATTTTGAGAAAATACAGTAATATTTCCAGGTCACAGATATGATAAAACTAATAGATCAGCAAAAAAAAGATCTTGAGCAAAAACAAACAGAAGTTGAAGGACTCGAAAGTGAGGTAATTCGTTTAAATTTAATGAGAAACATTAGATTTTGTGTTTCAGATTCGTAACCTCGAAGAAAGCAAATCTCGACTGGATAATGAATGTCGCTACAAGGTTTGTCTTACATTAAATGATATTCCATGTTTATATATTTAGAAAATGTGATTTTAGATTAACCAATTGCAAGAAGAACTACATTATTCTAAGAACACATACAATGAATTGTGGGGGGCACATCGACAACTGAAGAATACATGTGAAAATTACAAAAGAAAACTCGAATATTCCAAGCAAACTGTAAGGTGGGGGGGGGGGTCTTGATACCCTAGGGCACCAATAAGGAGGTGGTGACTAGTACGTCTCATCGGAGCGCGAAGACTATAGGTTCCTACTGGGCTCGCATCTTTGTGTGGGCAATGTTTATTCCTTAATACTTACTCTAAGACTGACCTTCGCGCGGTCATTCAGTCTTTCGAGTTGTCGATCTCTGGGGCAACATTTAATTTTTCCTTGGCATATCAAGCCGGGCTTAATCCTATCCTCGCTATACTTACAAAACCTGTGAGAATTATCGTAATACCCAATAGTCAATGCTTAGATCATTTTTAGTTAAGGTAACTAAACTTATTAAATATGAGAGATTTTGGTTTTTAAAATCTTCAATTTAATCAAGTTGATTGGATAGCACAATTATTTTGGTATTAATTGTACGATATTTATTATCTAGTTACGCTAATGCTAAGACACGTTCAGATAATAATGTTTTAGTGGTCGTATATAGTAAATTTAACGAAATGATCAGTAATCAAAAGAAAATGAGCGGATGTTTTTGCAAAAATGATTTACCATCATATTTTAATTTTAACTTTTAGATAAACACATTAAGCGATTCCAAGGAGAAACTTGAAGCAGAAAATGAAAGATTAAGAATAGTTGTGAGTTTTTAAATTTTGCACATTAATGTTATATCCAATAGACCATTATGATATTGTATTGAGATATATTATAATATTGTGTCTTTTAGTTGGCAGAAGCAGAAAGTGCCAGAGATCGTCACCTTGCAGAAATTACTCGTCTGAAAGAGAAGGTTTGGGATCTCTTGTTTTTTTTTGTTATTAACTAATGTTTTTTCAGCTTGAAGCTTCCAACAACAGAATCAGAAATTTGGAACGGGAATTAAGGAGACAACAAGAAGAAGCTCAAAATATGAATGGTCTTGGGTGGTTTTTCAAATTCCTCAGTGTGAGTAGTAATTAAAATAATTTTTAGCATCCTATTCGCCATCGGTGCGATCCTTACTGGAGGTGCCCTCGCTCTCTTCCTGACAGGAATTATCGGTGGGGTTCTTGCTATCGGTATCGGATTTGTTGGATTTGTAATTATGGCTGTCACTGGGTGGCTTGCGTTTCGTACTTTGCGCAAAATAGCAAGAGGATAAAAAAGAGACTTTTTCTGTAATTGGTCTATTACAGTGTTTTGTATGTATTAATATATTGTAATCACACGTTTAAATTTTATTATGTATATTAAATCTAATTGTTGATATTTGTTCAGTAACTAACTATTGTGACTTTGGTTTATGACCAGCTCAGTATTTATATTGCGATATATCGTTTATTTGCAATGTTACTATTTTCAGCTTAGATATGTGTATGAAATCAAAACTGTCTATCGGTATGTTTCTTGATATCTTAAGCTTCATGTATATATTTTTCTATTTTGTAGCTTTTAAACATCTGCTTGATAGATTCAACAGTGGCCACAAACCGGGAGAATTCCTTAGGACTGTCAGATTTCTTGAAGAATATCTTTTAAATGAGCAGAATATCACTATTGAGGACATCAATGCTATCTTTATTTTCCTTGAGACTGATCGACGAGTAGTGGATGTTCCTCTGTGGTGCTTTATTAAGTGCTTCAAAACGATCAAAGATGAATTTTTCATTAAGGAGTTGTCTGATTTGCATACCGAGATAGAACTACTCCTCGAAACTGGTGTCGTAAGTTTTATTTCTTTTTAGTTGTATTTCATTCGAATGAACTTTCTGATTCCCTTATTTCAGTACAATGTCAATGAAGTCGGAAATGTGATTGACGATATACTTGGACTTCAGATTGACAAATCTACCTTCCGTGGACTCGATGAAGTTATTCAATTGGTCGTTCTTTTACGCTATGCCTTTGCTTCTGGATCTGAAATTCTTACAACCAAACGTGAAACGATTAAGCGAACATGGAACGGTTTGATAAAGCCAAGTGGAAGTACGTCTTTGATTTTTTCCTGGTCAAAGGTACAATATGCTTGTTTAACTGGTATTATCGAGAGGATTAAATTGGAGCACAAGATTAGTTCAGAAAAATCATTTAATGTGTTTTTCACTGACGATGATATTCTCACTCGGTTCTTTGCCGCTGATGCTCGATTATTGTGTACCTTTCTTCTAACTAAACTGAAATCTGATCAAGATTTGGATGCTTTTGATGCATTGATAGAAGATTTCAAACAAGCACCTATTTCTGATTCAGAATGGTGTGAGGTGATTGACTGGCAAGTTAGTTCTGTTAAATACCTCCATGCTAACGTCATCAATAAATCTGTTCAGCATTGGCTGAAAAATACTGTTAATGAAAATGAACACAAGGAGAAATTTAAAAGCTTTCAAATAGTTGTGCTGGAATTATTCGCTGAAAAACAATGGATACTTTCTAATTTCAAATCACTAATTAAGAAGATACATTGCAAAGAAGACTTGGATGTAGCAATCAATGTACTCAATATGATTTATGAATATGATCTTTCTGGGAGAGGAAGTATATTGGATGAGTTAGAAAATGAATCCCGTACATGGCTTCCGAATACACTTGAAAAGGCAACAACATATGTTTTTAACAAGAAATCAAGAGAACAAGAATTGAATACTTTGATCGAGTTGATTGTCGAATCGTGTGAAGAATCAGAAAATATGATTACTAGTAAGAGGTATTAATCATATCTTAATGTTAATCACAGCGTTTCAGGAGATAAGCTTTTCCAAAAAATAGAAAAATTCAAGAATACCCTTAACAAACTTCGAAAAAACATTTCTTCGATAGAAGAAATCAAGAGCTACTTACGAAGAAATTTTCTTACAAATCAGATAGAGCAAGCGACTCGTGTCTTCAGCCAGCACACAATTTCTGTTCTTCAGAAAGGTGCTGAACATGCAGCTAATTACTTCAACAATGATATTGGACGAGCAGCTTTGGCTGTTCATGCTGTAGAATTGTTCCGTAATGTGGAATTCCGAGAAGTTCAAATTCTTACAATCCTCATAGCTCAACATGCTCGGGAAAAAAACCAGGGTCGTCTACTTCAGATGCAAACTGGAGAAGGTAAAACTTACGTGGTTGCAGCCATCGCAGTTGCAGAAGCTTTAAGAGGCACTGCAGTAGATATCGTTACAAGTTCTTCTGAATTGGCAGTAATACAATTCAATGATCTAAAATTTTTTTATAAATCTATAGGACTTACTGTTGCACATAATGCAAACAATAATGCTTCAAACCAACACGGAGGAGAAGATGCTGAAGCAGCATTAATTGCAAGAATGAATGTATTTCTTAGCACGGGCATCGATCCTGGAAGCATTCATGATCAAGAACAAGTAAGTTCTTAACTAATTTGAAGTTATTCAAAATATACTTCATTATTACAGGTATACAGAGCAAATATAGTCTACGGTTCAGTTAATGATTACATAGCTGATATATTGCTTAGTGAGTTCGCAGGACGGGATATCCGTTTCAATCGCAAACACGATTTAGTGATTGTGGATGAAGTGGATAGTATGACGATTGATGGAAGGAATGATTCTGTGCGATTGTCTTCAAAGACACCTGGTATGAATGATTTGCTGCAGATTCATGCAACTATTTGGGGACAAGTGATGAGTGTTTTTTCACAGGTTTGCTTTCTTTGTAAAGTATGCTTAACGTAAGCTATTTAAATTACAGATGCAGGAGATAGACGGTCAATGGCATTATCAGTATGAAGGTGAATTGAAGCTGCTAACAGAAGTTGGCCTTGAAAGTTTTGTGAAAGAAAGTACTTTACCTTACCTTGAAAAGGTACTGAGATTAGTTCCACTTTCACCAGAAGAAGAAGGTGATGAAAATTGGGAAGAAAAAGCAATTGAGGATAGAAAGAATCAAGGCGCTGATGAAACAAAGAAAGAAAATAAAAGGAAAGAAATCAAACTCACATTTCCTCATGTCAAGTTCCCTTCCTACATGACCGAGTATGTGCAACAACAACTACCTAAGTGGGTAGATTCTGCTATTAATGCTCGTTTCAAGATGCGCCCTGGATTCGACTACGTCATCAGTGGTGGCAAAATAGTATGTGTGGATGCAGCTAACACAGGAGTACATCATCCCAGTATGCGATGGAGTGATGGATTACACCAGTTTCTGCAGATGAAACATGGCTGTTACCTTGACGGAGAAAGTCTTGCAACTAACTTTATGTCTAATGTCACTTTCTTCCTTCGCTATAACACTAATGTTCTCGGACTCACAGGCACGATTGGTGGGGAATCGTCACGACACTTTCTGCGAGAAGTGTACAAAGTAGATTTTGTGGATATACCCCCATTCAGAGAACGCTTGCATTGTGAACTCGCACCTCACATTGCGATCACCGAAGATGCATGGCTAGATACTATTGTCAGTACTACTTCCGAGAAACTGGAACTTGGAAGAGCTGTTCTTGTCATCACACAGTACATCAAATATGCAGCTAAAATATACGACAAATTGATGCCTCGTCATGGAGAAAAGAATGTATATCTTTATACAGATAGTGATGGTGCAAAAGTAGTTTCTTCGAAATTGAATAAGGGGCAAGCAATTGTAGCGACTAATATTGCAGGACGCGGCACAGATATTCTGATTTCTGATGAAGTGGAAAATATGGGTGGCCTCCATGTCCTTCTTACTTTCCTTCCTGATAATGATCGTGTAGAACGACAAAATGTCGGACGTACTTCCCGGACAGGTAATCGTGGAACTAGTCAACTCATTATTAATCTACAGCACTTACCGTCAAACATAGTTCTAAACACCTTCGGTATGTATCTATATTTGTTAAAAATTAAATAATTTTTTAGATGAAGAATCCATTGCTGGAATACAATCATCTCGAAGGAGTCTACTACAAATACTCCGTGAAAAACGGGATAAAGCTTCAATGGAAGCGATGGAATATGCAATGAAGCAACTCGAAGACACGAAAAGGCAAGATGGTGCTTTTCGAAAATATCTTGAAATTCGGGGTAATGTGGTGAAAAACAAATCTCTGCCAGAGGAGACAATTAAGAATTCTCTGGACACCCGTTTTGCGAAACATTTGCGAACTGAAAAAAAAGTTAGTGCAGAAACTGTAGAATCCCACTTTGAAAACATTGTTAAATGTGGAGATAGATCAGCAGTATTTGAAAACCCTTATGACCTTGTGGATGCTGCTTTGCAATTAGGAGGATTGAAGAATGCAGAAAATTTTTCCAATGATAATTACACGGAAACAAAGAAATTTCTCGAAAAAGCAATGAAGATAGATGAAGTATTCTGTGCTGCTGCTCATTACCAGCGAGGAGCTCTCTGGATAAATGATTACCGTTGTGGTAAGGAAACAAGATTCCTCGATAATGCAATAGAGTGTTTAAAGAAAGCCAAATTATCCTTAGAACTCAAGAAATTAAACCAAGAAACGTTCTTACAAGCAACAACACCAAATAAAGATGATGAACCGAAATCAGAACTGGTTGCTCAGATCGAACGAAGAACTGTCTTGACTACATCACTCATCAACCATATTGATAATCTGGTTGGACGGTGAGTTATTTAATAGAACTGGAAAGCATTTAATGTTTCCATGGCTTTAGAAGCTGTAAAGAAGATTTCGAATATATTGATAGTCGACTAGCCAGTCCGGATTGTAAAAATGACGAGAAAGAGAATCTCCAAAAACAACGGAAAGAACTCACTGATAAAAGAAATGATATCGAAAAAGGTATCCTTGGAAGTGTCCGCAGTAATGGACATAGTGTCAATATAAAGTTATTGCCTCTCACTAAAGTCCTGCCTTCTAATGAACGCTCAGAACTCTTCACTAAGGAATTTGAGCACTTCAATGACGACATGTTTTCTTGGATTATTGAAGTGAATGAGAAACCACCTATTAACTGGTGGGCAGTTGCTTCCATTGTGGGACTCGGTGTTCTGCAGCTTGTTGGTGGTGCAAGTGCTGCTGTCTTTTCCCTTGGTGTAGGTGCCAGTATTGGATGGACACTACTACAAGAAGGTGCATGTGATATTATTTATGGTATCTATAATGGTATCTGCAAACGAAATATTTCCTGGGCTACATATGGAATACGCAAGGCCATTAATCTCACCATTACTTTAGTCAGCTTCGGTATTGGTGCGATTAAATCTGCAGTAAAGGGTATGGTACAAGGTGCGAAGGGTGCGATGCAGATAGCGAAGCAAACAGCAACACGAGTGACAGAAGAAGGTTGGAAGCTGGCAGCTAAAGCTATTGGTAAAACTGTTGCCAAAGAAGTGGGTAAACATGCTATTAGTCGAGTGATAGATTATGTTTCGGCCAATACTGTGGAAAAATCAGTCACGGAAATAATCAAAAGTGCTGTTACCGAAAGTCTAGTAAAGGTGTTTGGAGAAAACAAGTATTTAAAGACTCTGATGAATTGTGATGAAATTCGACAGAATGCGTATTTCTCAGAAATGTTAGCAGGAGAAATAATGGGTCCATTACACAATAACGATTCTCTCATCAAGCAACTTCAAGAAGGAGTTATGGACATAACGAACAAGAGTCTCGAACGAGCAGGCTTCGAAGTAGAAGCCAAGATCTTTAGCACTGTAAGAAAGAGTATTTCAGCAGTTTCTGAAACAACAAGTATTCTTAAATTCCTGCAGACAGTGAAAGACGTGCCAGCTAGTATTACATTCAAAGAAAATGCGAAAATTACAGAGATTTTAGAAGAAGAGAAGAAACGGAGTCAGTCTACTTCAAATAAATACGATGATCAAGTTGCTGCTGATCGCAAGCCCTTCACAACCCACCAATTTTTGGGAAGACTTTCTAATGATATAACGGCTCTAATTTCATCTCAATTGATGGGAATTGCCAAACAGTATGTTGTATCTAAGAGTGCTGACATAGTTTCTTCCAAAGTGTTTAAGTCAGTGGATGAAAGTATTGAAAAATATCGTGAATGCTTCGTCGAATCTCAAGTCGTCATAAATAAGATAGCAGAGAAACGAAAAACTCTAACAACAGAATTAGATCAATACACTGCTGATCATCTTGAAGAAGTTGCAAAAGATACTCCTGGTGACTTGCGACAAGCAGAAATACTTGCCGAAGTAGTAGAACAACCTATTATAATTCGAACAGTGGGTGATGATGGAAAAGAGAAGGTAATACGCACTGGAACCAAACATGCCGGAAAGGAGCCTATTGAATTAATTTTCCATCGGGGAAATAATCCTGGGGATATTGGTCATTACACTCTCGCTGATGGTACCTCGGTTACTGAGTCAGGAGAATATAACTGCTTGTACGATACTATTTCTGCAAAAACAAAATATGATCCGAAATTATTGCGAAAAGGAGTGGCTAACATGATGCTCAATAGATTCGAAGCAGTGAAACAGGATCTTGTTCATCGAGATTTCGCTGATCTCTGTGTCGGAGGTCATAGTCAATTTCGTGAAAGGCATTGGAAAGGAAAAAAATCTATTAAAAGACTAGGAGGAAATCCCAAAAATTATAGAGTTAATCCACAAAATCCAGATACAGGTACATTGTATCCACCTGGTAGCTACAACGATCAAGTAGTTTTGACATTATTAAATGAGAGCGCAGCTAATAGAGTAAGTATTTGGTTTAAATGAACATTTTTTCGTAGTTCAACTTTCTGAATTACAGTAAATTTACAGGGTTACCCATCACCAGTTGATGGAATTGAGATAGGCGAAGACAATTCCAGCGAAATAGATAATCTCGCTAAATCGGAACATATAAAGATGTGAGTTACCATGAATATATTTAAAAAATATTTTGAATCTTAGTAATTTAATACGAATTCTAATTTGTTTTCAGATATGGTACCAATCCAATCATGGAAAATAAATATAAATGTCCACTCCGTAAAACTGTAGCTCGTAATAATGTAAGTTTAAAGTATTAGAAGCAGTGATTATCATTAGTTAAAATAAATTTACGTTAATTTTAGAAAACAAACGAGATTTACACGGAAGACAGAGCGGTTACTGTTACGACTGCGTATAATAAGGGATATCTTGATTTGGTCCATCAGGATGATAAGCTTGGTCCTCGTTCTTGGATTAATAATCGACCTTCGTCACGTTCACGATCTTCATCACGTCCTGCTCCAAAATCATCATCACGTCCTACTCCACAATCATCATCGAATCCTACTCCACAATCATCATCGAATCCTCCTCCACAATCATCATCACGTCCTACTCCACAATCATCATCGAATCCTCCTCCACAGTCTTCATCTAATTCTCCAGGCCCATAATTGTAATCTACCAAAAGGATCATATTTTTGCCTGCTTATTTCCCTTTAAGATATAATAATTGAAGTTAATGTTAAAAAGAATTGTATGAAGGTATTATTAAAGTTTGTTTTATAACAAAATCGGAACATAGCGTTACAAAATAGTGGGAAGAAATCTTATCTATTAGGTCGTCTCGCGTAAATTTCGGAGAGTTTGTGGTATCTATACGATTCGGTCAGTATTTAATTATTTCTGATTACTTGAATCCAGTTACCGTATTTCCTCTAAAATAAACCCTCCTCCTAGAATAAGCCCCCTCGTAAAATAAGCCTCCTTTAGAACGTGACTGAAGCTGTCGATTTTTCGAAATCTTTGGTTTTTTGAGTCGAATGTTCCATTTGAAATTGAACCCTTCGATTTTCAGACCCGAACTAGTTCGAAATCAGTTCTAAATTAGATTCGAAAGTTCAAAATCGACAACTCAGGACATGATTGAAAAAAATAAGCCTCGGAGTTTATTTTAGAGGAAATACGGTATTTCACAATTTTTCTTGATTACAAATGTCCATTAAACGGTAAAGTTATTGACAAATTGCGACATTACAAATCTAGCTAAAGAATTAAAGATAAAAAATTTCAGAGGGGTATTCATGAGAGATACTCTTTCGAGTAGAATTAATATTAAAGAATGTGGAGTCGTAAATTTAGATATAAGTAAAAATAATGGTTTCATTAACAAAATGAGTTACTTTGGACAAGCGTAAGCGTCGAGATAGGCATCGTCCCAGTTATCCGGTTGAGGATTACTCAAATCTGTCCAAGTAATGAAGTTATCTGTGTATTTTTTTAACAGTGTTTGATTCACATTTAGTCCCATTAAGATAAAAGTTAACTTGAATCCATTATTTTTAAGGTGGTTTACAACATCGTCAGCTCCCTCGTAATTCGATGGAGAAGAGGTATCTGAGACAAATACCAAAACTCCAATAGGGGGTTTTGGAAGCGTAGTTAGTTGAATGTAACTAGAATAAATTGCATTCAAAGAAGCATTCAGACTGAAATTGCCGTTCTGAGTTGTTGAGTTCATTTGACTTTGAATGTAAGAGATCGGATAAGGATCATACCAGTTCGCTATACTTCCATTCATACACACAAAAAAAAACGTAACTTTTGCACTTGGATAACAATTGCAGTATCATTTTGTGTATGATAACAACTGCAATTGTAACACAAGTGTAAAATAATTGTTACGATTTTACTTACATATGCGATTTATGAGAAACTTCGTATTAATATTTAATTATTAAAATGGATTATATCGTGATGGATTATTATTTGATAATTCTACTATTTTATTAGGAATATTTTCAAAAAAGTTGAGCATTTAGAAAATAAATAACAAGATTATTTTCTTTCACATTTTTATTAATATAATTGTATTAAAACAGTTAACAATATTGTAAAGCTTCGAAATTAAGCTCTGGAAAGCACTTAAAATAGGTCTCAACACGACGGCTTTAGAATCTTCATCAGTAAATTTCATATATTATTTTCTGCGATTTTTATTTTCCCGAGTGCCTTTTTATAATTAACTTTATTATTAGTTTTCGATGACTCTTGTGTGTCCTTTGTGTACTTTCGAAGCCCATCGAAAAGAATTATTACAACATTTACGTGATTTTCATAATGCCGATATATCTGATGTACAATTAACTTGTAAATCGTGTTCTGTCGTGCTTAAAAACTATCTCAGGTATCGAGAACATACGAAAATTCACCATAATTCGAACTTTCAAATATCGATTAACGATTGGAGAAGTGATTATGATGATAATAATCTTCTATCCTCGAGTGATATTGATCTAAATGCTTCTGTTTTAGCTGAAGAACTGTCTTCAGAACAAGATATTCCTGATCGAGTATTTGTCGACGGACTTAAAATTGGACAAAATTTAAGAGACTACTGCATGAATAAATGGATGGAAATTAGTAGTTGGAAAAATTCCACCATTGAATTTAGCGAAAGAGTGATTAAAATGCTTGTTGAGCAAGTAAAGATGATGTTAACAGCACTAGCTCCATTCATTGAGCCAGATATCTTTAAAACTTTGGAAGTGATGATCTATCAAGAACTATCAAAAATAAATTCACAATATCAACGTGAAAGACAACTTGAAAAACAAAAGCTTCTTATGAAAGCGAAGGAAATTCATTTAAATTATGAACTGAATGGAAAAAGAGTCAAAAATATTTGGGCTAGGAAAATAAGTATCAGGGAAACCTTGCTAAATATATTAAATAATAGTCATATTGCAGATTCACTCGTCATGGTAACTGATTTCACGAAATTCAACGACATCCGACATCCGTTCTGTGGAACAAGAGCACAGAGTATTTATAAAGTAGGTTATTTTTCATATTCCAGTTGAAAAAAGTAGGGAAGAGATAATATTATATTAATTTTAATTAAATCTTAAATAGATTGTTTCACAAGGTAACAGTATTGGATTAGGTTTTGAAATGGCTCAGCAATAGGAAATATCGGTTTTTTTTTCGACCTGATATTAGTTTATCAGAAAACTTTTTTGAACAAACTAATAATTCTGGAAATTGTAAGATCAAAGGAAGTTAATTTCATCCTTTGTTAGTTTTCATTAATTCTGCAAGAATAAAATAACTTCTTTCGCAAAAAAGTGACTGTAGGTCAGATTATAATTGAGAATTCAAATTTTAGTCGATTTATTTATTAATTCACCAACGCTCTCATCGATAGAGCTCTCGAATCTTTAATCACAGATCGATTCCAAACTTTTCTTTTGTAAAAAAATTTAAGTGTTTTTCTTGAAAAATTATATAAATATGAATTTTAGAGCATCAATGAACCAATATTGTTCATTCAACTTTTTATGGATGAAGTAACAGTGAGCAATGCACTCCGGAAAAACACCAGTAAAAAATATAAACTTTTCGCATGCTATATGAAGATTCTGAACTTACCAATAGATATGTTATCACAACTAAACCATATTTTCAATGTATTCATTTGTCAGTCAAAGTACATGACACAAAAGTTGCAGCAAAATTTCAATAATATTTTATTGATAGAATTAAAAGAACTAGAAGAGAACGGGATCGACATTATCTACCAAGGTGTGAATTGTAAAATGAAAATGGTATTGTTTAATTTCTGTGGTGATAATCTGGGAATTCATCAACTATCTGGCTATTCCACTTCTTTTAACTTCAATAATCCCTGTCGCTTTTGTAATATCTCTTCAGAAGATCTTAAATTAACTTCTAATTTGAAAAATGACAAAATCGTATTGAGAACAGAAGATGAGTATAATGAAATAATTGCTTCTCAAAGCACAGAAATAACGAAAAACAGTATTATTAATGAATACTGTATTTTCAATAAATTGAAATTTTTCCATTGTATAACTGTTGGTTCTATTGACATAATGCATGATATCATGGAAGGCCACTTAAGGTATTTATTAGGTTGGCAACTAATTTTTTTCGGTTTTTTTGAAAAATTTATTTTACTTTTTTAACCAAAACATTACAACTAAGTTTCAACAATATACCCCCCACTAGTACGTATGACCT
>VOSG01000707.1:0-13199 GCA_009761265.1 Halicephalobus sp. NKZ332 | reverse complement strand
TTTTTTCACGTGAATTCCCACTTTTGAAACACAGGTAACTAAAACTTGAACTCGCTTTATCATCCTTGATCTCGAACAAGCGGCAGGTAGTCGACAGCCTTGGTCCTAGAGTTCCGTGGGGTGTACGGCCGACTTTATCTTCACACGTTTCATACGTTTTTCCGCTTTTCTACGTATGTTCGTCGGGTTCTTTTTTACTCGGCTCGTACCTTGGAGATGGAAGTTGATTTTATTTTTTTGACCAGAATTTGTCCATTATTTTTTATTCGTCCACTCCTTCATTGTATTCTTGTTTGTATTGAAATGATAAGACAACAACAGCAAACTACGTGTCCGCAAATTGCTTTTAAAATTTTTCGTCGATTTTATTCGATCACTTTTCAGGTGTTGATTGGCGATGCTTTCTCGTCCAGCTGTCCAAGTTCCCAAGGCCTTCTTTGCCAGCGTCCGTCATGGGTAAGTTTATTTTCCATATATGAATTCCCCTTTTTTAGTATATCAATCACTTCTGGTACACGAATTCCCCTCTTTAATATATGGAATTCATCTTCTACGTATAAATTATTACTTATTTGTCTGTTTTTAGATCCGCTTGGTTCGGAAATGTCGAAATGGGACCCCCTGATGCTATCCTCGGTGTGACTGAGGCCTTCAAACGCGACACGAACCCGAAGAAGATCAACCTCGGAGTCGGAGCCTATCGTGACGATCAGGTACTTTCTTACTCTCCGAAATGTTTAGTACTAATGTTTCAGGGAAAACCATTCGTTCTTCCTTCTGTTCGAACTGCTGAGAAAGCAATCATCGACGGAGGAGCGGATAAGGAGTATGCTGGAATTATTGGAGTTCCGGAATTCACCGCCAATGCTGCTAAACTTGCTCTTGGTGATAATTCTCCTGTCATTGGCGAAAAAAGAAATGCTACTGTGCAATCTATTTCTGGAACCGGTGCTCTTAGAATCGGTGCAGAATTCTTGTCCAAGTTCTTCCCTAATAACAAGGTAGTTTATCAACCAACTCCAACTTGGGGAAATCACGTCCCTGTCTTCAAGTAAGTTTTGTCTTCTTCGGAATTTAAACGACTAATCTAATTTGTGCCTAGAATTTAAATAACTAATTTGGAATTTTTATTAAGAATTGAATCAATTAATTTTGAGTTTTTTAAATTGAAATAATTAATCTAATTTTTTTGAATTGAAACAATTAATTTTGAATTTTTAGGTTCTCTGGACTCGATGTCAAGCAATATCGTTATTATGACAAGAACACTTGTGGATTTGACGAGAAGGGATGTCTCGATGATATCGCTAAGATTCCCGAGAAGTCGATTATCCTTCTCCACGCCTGTGCTCACAACCCTACTGGAGTCGATCCTACTGTAAGTTTTTACTTTAAATTAGACAGACTTCTTTTTATCTTTATCATTTTTTAGCCGGAACAATGGATGAAGATCAACGAAGTTGTCAAGAAGCGTAATTTGTACGTTTTCTTCGACATGGCTTACCAAGGATTTGCTTCTGGCGACATTAATCGTGATGCTCATGCCGTGAGATATTTCGTTGAACAAGGACATAATATTTGCCTTGCTCAATCGTTTGCCAAAAATATGGGACTCTACGGTGAACGTGTTGGAGCTTTTAGTGTCATCGCCAAGGACGAGGATGAACAAGCAAGAGTCATGTCTCAGTTGAAGATTTTGATTCGACCAATGTACTCTAATCCTCCTATTCATGGTGCCAGAATTGCCTCAAGAATTCTTTCTGATTCTAATTTGAAAGCTCAGTGGTTGAAAGATGTGAAGGGAATGGCGGACAGAATTATTGGAATGAGAACTCAATTGAAAAGTCTTTTGGAGAAGGAGGGTTCAACCCGTAATTGGAACCATATTGTCGATCAAATTGGCATGTTCTGCTTCACTGGAATTAGTCCTCAACAGGTAAATCATTAATTTGAAAAAAACAATCTGGCATTTATTTCCCATCGGGAAATTTATTTATTCGGAAAATTGAAAAGTTTTACTTTAAGAGGATTTTTTATTTTGTTTTCGAAAAACTTGACTTAGAATTTTAGGGAATTTAATTTTGAGAAAATTCTTAAACTGGAAATTTCGGAAGTTTTAATTTTTAAAAACTTGTTTTTTTCATTTCTACCCAAAACCCGGAGGGAAAGTTGGTAATGGATTCCTGGCTGTGTCCATTTCTTTTGTTTTCTATTTTTTGAAAATCTGGAAGTGGAATAATTGTAAGACAATGCCTATAGGAAGAAGTGAATCTATTTAAGAAACTTTTGTTTATAAACTTCTTGGGGGAAAAAGACGTTTTTAAAAGTTTACTTTGGCTTTGTGTGGAATATAATTACGTAGATGAATGTGCGTAGAATGATCCATAGTGTGTGGGGGAATGCTGATTAGAAATTCTATCTGAAGGTGGATATTTATTTATTCTAAAAAAATTATCTGATTCTGGAAATTTTTTGTTTTTCTGGTTGTCAATAATTTTCGGCTGGATTTTCATTTTTTGGGATTAAAGCTAGGAATTTAGGCGGAATTTTGTTTTTTTGGGACTTAAAAGTTCAGATGAGATTTCTGGAAATAGATTTTTGAAATAAGAGGCTTTGGAAATTTGTGTTGAGACTACTTTTTAAAATTATTGTTTTTTATTTCTCTAATATTTGATATTCACCTAGTTTCCGCCAGAAATTCAGATTTAACGAAATTAATGCTTTTTTAAAATTTAATTTCAATATTTTAAAATAGAATCGTCTAGAAACTTCAATGGACTTGGAGTCGAAGATTCTGGGAATCTTAAAAAGCTCTAAAAGTCCGTTTCAAAGGAACTTCATAAAACAGCTATTTTTAGTTGTTATGATAATATGATGTTTTGGATTTCTGAATTTTTTGAGTGAGAATGTCCTATTCGGGAAGTTCTGGAATTTCGGCATTTTTAACTTGATGAGTCTTGTCCTTCTGGAGCTCATCCTTATGACGAAGCTTGGACGGAAATGTTTTGTCATTGTCCGGGCTCGGAACAATGCGTTTAGAATTTTTTCATTTTTCTCATTGTCATTCGAACACAAAAGCTAATCAGAAGATGAGTTTGAATTTCGAGTGTAAAGTTTGTTTTTGAAATTTGTAAAAAGTGTTTTTTATTTCTATTAATGTAGAAGTTTGTCTATAATTTATTTTTTGACGTAGAAACTTTAATTTCGAAAGATAAAAAAGAAAAACATCTAGGGTTCCGATAATTAAGTCATTTTATTTCGTAGTTCATGAATTTTTAAAACGTTTTAGACGAAGAAAGTTCTTTTGAAACTCTGGGAAAATCCGAGACTTGTTTTTATCAATAGTTTTGACATTGTTTCAATAACTTTCGAGGGTGCCATTTCGATTCAGTGAGCCAAAAACTGATTTCTTGAGTTTCTTTGAAATTTAAAAAAAGCGAAAACAAATAATCTTCCTTTTGCTTCATGGAATAAGATTTGCAAAACGAAATTTAACAATTTTTTGTTTTTTAGCTTAAACTTTAAGTTAATATTTTTAAAGCCAAGGAAATTTAATCTTTGGCTACGGGAATTCCTCGTCTCGGAATTAGATTAATAATAGGGGGATTTTGTTTGATTTCATGTTTCATTTCTCGGATGATGTAGGACATCAAAGGCATCGATTAAGTCAAAAGAAAAATGGGATTTTATAGAGAAGCCTGTCAACTGCACCTGTTTTCTTTTTTGTAAAGAAAAAGATGTTTTTCTTTTTTATAAAGAGGTTTTTCCTCCTATAAAACTCTTGTATAAAAAGGATATTATTCTTTGTAAAAATTTCTTATAAGAAAGCTATTTTTCTTTTTATAGGATTTTTATGAAAAAGGATACTTTTCTTTTTTATAGGACTTAGGGAATGCTTTTTTATAGTTATCCTTATGAGAAAGATATTTTGTTTTTTAATGATTTTGTGGAGAAATTTTACCAAAGAAGATCCTTGTTTAGAAAAATGTTTTTGTTTTAACACTTTTTATAAAGAGGCGTGTTTATTTTAAAAATTTTTTTGTAGGAAAAGACGCTTTTTTGTTTAAAAACTCTATAAAAAATGGCATGTTTATTTTCATGAGGTTTTTTTGTGGAAAAAGATGTCTTTTTTTATAGAAAGAGGTGGAAGTTAACTGAAATTTGGTTTTCTAGAAAGCTTGATGAATTGAATTGGGAGAGTTTGGAACTGCCCTCATGGGAGGTCAAATTACGTCCTTGTTGGAGTTATTTTTACGTAAATTTTTCAAATTCAAAAAAAAGAATTTAATTTTTCTAGAAGTTTATTTCGTGACTTAAATTTAATTGCATTCGAAATTTTCCAAAGATAAAGTTGTTTAGATTACTTTTTATACCTTCTTTTTTCTTTATTTCCTCTTTGATTCCTCATATTTCATTGAGTTAAACCCTGACGAAAGTTTCCCACAAAAAGTTATCTAAGTTATTTCTGTAGGTTTTTCTCTTTTATATTTTTGTGTTCTCATGTTTCATCGGGTCTAATCTTGGCAAAAAGCCCTATAAAAATCGTTTAATTGATTTTTGTAAATTTTTAAATTCCTCTTTGATTCTTCATATTTCATCAGGTCAAATCTGGGGCAGAAATTTTCCTATAAAAAATTGTTTATGACGATAGTGAAGCACTCAAGGGTTAAAAAATCTCCGGAAGTTAAAAAAGACCAAAGAATTTGAAAATGGATATTTTGATTGCAAGGTTGACTAACTTTTTGCCAGATTGTTTTTTTTTATAGAAAATTAATAGAAAAATAAATTTATTTTTCGTAAATTTTTAGGTAGAACGTCTGACAAAGGAGTTTAGTATTTACTTGACGAAAGACGGCCGAATTTCTGTGGCAGGAATTTCGTCGAACAACGTGGCTTATCTGGCTCATGCTCTCCATGAAGTGACCAAATAGATGTCTTCGTGTTTAAGTAACCCTTTTTATGGTGTTGTAATGTTTTAGATAATTATGCATATTTTGTTCTTTTTCCGGAGTAAGACAAGGGATAAAATAGGACAAAACTCCAGGGGGTCGACTGTCTGAGAGTTGTCTCGATTGAAGGATTTTTAATTTTTTTACTTCCGATTTTAACTATGCCTTTCTGAAATTTAATATGCACTTTCGGAAGTAATGTTTTCAGTTTGAAGTTCCGGAAGTCTAGAAGTTTATCCCGAGACAATTTCGTAATAAAGTTTATCTTCATTGTAATAATGATCCGAGATCGATACGTGAGGTCCTATGCTCCAAGAGTTCGTGTCGAGGAAGTTTTGTGGGAATTTTTATTTTCAATTTCTACAGTATTTCTTACGCCCTTTCGCAGCGGAAATGCGGGGTTTTCCCCTTTTCTGAGTTCCAGAATTTTCTAAAATTCGTGTTGAGAAGATTACGTGAATATTTTTATTCTTTTGTTTTTTAAGAGTGATTTTTGCAACGAAAATATGGAATTCATATTTTTCTTTTTGAGAATTCTTGAGCTTTTTAAGAAGTTCAGAAATCGTGGAAATTTTTATTTCTGATTTTTATGATAGCATAATTTCGTCAGAGAAAAACCAATTTTTATTATTTTGTTTTTAATTTTTTTAGATTTGAGAAAATTCGTGAGAAAACAATTATTGTATATGGTACTTTTTGTTGACTGATTACTTTTCGAATCTCGAAAAGAAAAATTTTTGTACTCATTTTCCCTCAGGGACTTTTGAACAAAAAACAGAATTCCGAATTCAAAACTGCCAAGATGAGTGGTCCATCAAAAGGCTTTTATTGGCCCGGTTAGTCATATTTTGAGACGAAAAGACTGGCCTCGTGGGAAAGAGGGTTTCGATGAGCAAAAGTTTCGTTGTTTCAGGGAAATTTAAACGACGTGAACTTTCCGTGAAAAAAATACATCAAAGATAAACTTAAAAAATACTTTAAATTTTTGATAAAAAAAATACAAAAGAAAATGAATTCGGAAAAGTTTATTGTTTTAAAAAATACTTGAGTGATGCTAATGTTCGATGAAAAAGTGCATGAAAAATAAACACTTAAAATTTTTAATAAAGAAATAAACTCAAAAGTACTTCCTTGTTTTACAATTATTAAAATAGCATTCACTTTCGATAAAAACACAAAATATGAATCTAAATAGTTTTAGTGTCTGGAAAATATTTAAATCGTGTTAGTTTTCGATGGAAAAGTATATAAAAGATAAATTTTGATAGTTAAGTAAACTAGATAATATTAATTTTCAATAAGAAAGTAAAAATTAAATTTAGTAACTTTTCGTACTTTAAGGAAATTCAAAAACTTTAGTTTTCGATAAAAAGATGCATACTAAATGAATTTCAAGAATTTTTGTCCAAAGATAATCTTTTTCAAACTTCATCATCGAATAAAAAATTTCAAATTTCTCGAAAGATAAAAACTTTTTAAATTTTTCCTTAGGCATTGTTCGAAAATTTTTTAGAACAATTTTCTCGGAAGTTTTTATTTGTAGATTAACTTTTCAAAACTGTCAAGAAATTCTTTGGGATTTCCTATTGAAGAATTGTAGACGTTCGACTATTAAACTTTTCAATAGTTTTTCCAGTCAAAAGTTAATTCTTCGGAGTTAGAAGTTCTTAAATACTTTTTGAGAGTAATTTAAATCTTTAAAATAAAAATATTCAGCGTTTTTAAAAGTGTTTTTTTGGAATTTTAAAAATGTTTTGGAGTTTTTTAAAATGAAGATTTTTAATTTTTTGAAATGCATTATTCACAAATTGGAAATGGTGGAATTTTGAAATTCTTTAGAGTAATTTTCCCAGGAGCTTTTATTTATGGATTAAGTTTTCCAAAATTGTACAGCTTGGACTTCTTTAGAGTTAATTTCTGGAGTTTTTATTTCCAACTTTTATCTCTTAAATGTTTGGAATTCATATTCTTTAAATTTAAAATTTTCAAATTTTTGTTTATGAATTTATTCTATGAAATTCCTTATTTATGAATTTATTTTTTTAACTTGAAATTTTTTATTTATAAGACGTTTTTTTAAATGTCAAAAAAGTTTATAGATTTTTCGTTCTAAATTTCGAGACATTCGAAAACTTTTTAAGGCTTCTGAACTTTTATCTATAAATTAATTCCTCACAATTCATCAAAAACTATATATTTAGATGTAAAAAGATTCTTTAGTTATTGAAATACTTTTTAAAAGTTGATCAAGGAATTTTAAGAACTATATATTTAACATCTTTTGTAACTTCTATAAATAAATTTTTTTAAACAATATATTTCTAAATACTGAAATTTTGCTCTTCACTTTTTTCTTTTTACATTTTTGAAAAAGTGCCAAAAAATTGTATATTTAAATATTAAAGAAAAATTTTCGTTCAATATTTTTATTCAAAGATTAATTTTTCAAAATTGTCAAGAGGGTCCTAGAGACTTTACATTCAAAAATTGGAGACATTTGAATATTTTCCGCCACTTTTATTCCATTGTCCTTTTTTCGAAAAAATTGTGTTGTGGCGAACATTGATTTCGGAAATTTATTTCATAGATTTCTTCCTCCTACTGGGAAGGGGGGAGGGAAAGGGGTTCCAGAGAACCTCTATGGTAAATCTGGAAATACCTTTTTTATGAAAAATAAAAGTTAAAAACCAATTTTTTTAAACAAAGTTTTAAAATGAAAAGCTTTTCTAATTTCCGATTTCGGGTAATTCTGAATGTTTCCATTGAACTGAAAGATTTCAGAAACTTTCGTGGGATTCTGAAAGCCTAGTCATAAAAATTTTGAAATTGTTTTTATGAGAAAGTTTGAAATCAATTTCTCCAAATTGTCTGGAAAAGAATTTTCGAGGCTTTTAGAAACGTCAAGAACTCCTGGATAGAAGAATAAAGTTTTGTTTTCGCTGTGGGAGTCGTTTCATTTTAATTGTACCATTATAAAAATTAAAAAGGATCTTTTTCACGAAAATCTCTCGAAATGAAACTTTATAACTCGGAACCTCTAAAACTCCTATGTGGAAAACTTGAATTTTAAGTTTTCTCCATGAGAGTTGTTCCTTAAAGCTATCACAAAAATCAAAAATTAATTGCGTTCTATAAAATTCGAAATTAGCCCTTTTCACGAAATTGTCTTGAGACAAATTCCTAGAATTTCTGGAATGCCTTATAAACTTGAAGAACTTTTGTATGGGAAAATTAAAGTGTCAGTTTTTCGTCATGAAAGTCAATTTTTGAATTATAAAAATTAAAGATGAACATTTTTCACGAAACTGTCCCGAGACGAATCCCTAGAATTCCCATAAACTTCCGGAACTCCTGTACGGAATTATATGGATTTAAGACTCTGAGACTCATTATGTAAATAGTATTATCAGAATCAAAAATAATTTCTTATAAAATTGCTTTAAAAAAGTCCAAAATTTTGAATTTTCGTTCCAAAAAACTCCTACTTAACTCCGAGAAACTAAAACTCTTAGTGGCCCCCAAATCTCCGTCGGAATCTTTATCAGGCTTTATTGAAGATCCAGAAAAATTCGAAAACAACGGTTCCTTTATTTTTTTCCCGGACTCAATTTATCGACGTTCATTTTCCGGAAATTCCCTGGAAATACTTGTTTTTTGAAATTTCTTAAATAAATTTATTTTATAAACCTTTCTGAGGAGTTTTCCTGAATTTTTCTGAAGAGTTCTTTTTTGAAAATATTCATTTTCTGGAAATTTTCTGAAAACATTCATTTTCTGGAAGCGTTCACTTTTCCAACTCCTTTTTCCCGAATTTCTTTGGCCAGTTTCGGAAAAATTGACTTGTCTCTTTTTCAGTTTTTAATTTTTTCGGGAATTTTCCGTTTCTAAAATTTTGTGGAAGCGCCCCCAAAATCTTCCTTAATCGAATAGAAGGTTTCGAAATCTTTGAAAATTTAATGGGAATTTCTGGGATTTTCTGACTTTGAAGATAGACTTAGAAACTTGAACTTTTAAATTTTGGAAATTCGTGTCGGGATTATTTCGTTAAAAAACTTGTTTTTAGTTTTTGCAGCCATATAATGGTAGATAAAAATTTTAAAATCCCTGATGAGAGTATTTGTAGAGATCTATATCTTAAGTTTTTGTAAAAATATGATTTTTCGAGATTATTGCACGATATTTTCCTCAAAGTTAATGACGAATTTATTATAGATGTGAGAGATGGTGTACCGCCCAAAAAGCCGGCGTTTGTTGGCTCCTGTCCTGATCGGAATCGTCTTTCTTGGGGCCGGCTTCGTGGCCTGGGTCAGAGATGACGGGATCCAGAACTACGATTCTGGAAGAGCGAAGAGAAGTATTCCATTCTTCGAATATTCTTGTAAAAAGTAAATTTTTTTAATATTTAAAAAAAACTTATTTCTTCAGTTTAAAGAAATTACTTTTTATTTTTATTATTAAAGAACTCCTTTTTGTTTTTATTTTTATTATGGATTTTCAGCGAGAGTCTGCCGATCCAGAAACCGGAGACAGAGGATGAGGAGGAAGTCGGACAATTCCCGAAAGATTTCTTCACCCTCGAACAACGCCAGCATGGAGCAGTCCTTTTCCACATGTTCGGCTTGATCTATATGTTCGTCGCTCTGGCCATCGTTTGTGACGAATTTTTCGTTCCATCCTTAGGTGTCATCACAGAGAAATTAGACATCAGCGAAGATGTTGCTGGAGCTACTTTTATGGCTGCAGGAGGTTCTGCCCCCGAATTTTTTACCTCTGTTATAGGAGTTTTCATCGCTCAAAATAACGTCGGAATCGGTACTATAGTCGGATCAGCGACTTTCAACATCCTCTGTGTCCTGGCTTTCTGCACCTTGTTTTCCACGACGATCTTGGAACTCACTTGGTGGCCTATTTTCAGGTAAAAACTCAGAAAGCATCTAAGGATTCTGAAAACTCATCTCGAAAATATTTCTCTCTAAAACCAAAGAAATCAGAAATTAATTCTCATAGCGAAAATTCGAAACTTATTTTTCCACATGAGAGTTCTTAAAGTCCCAGAAATTCTTCTTGAGGCATTTCGTAAACATATTTATTTTACTTTTTATGGCACTATTGTTTTTGAACGAACGTCTCAATCCCGGAAGTTTTCGGGAAATTCCGGAAATTCGTGTCGAAATCATTTCGTGATAAATTCCGTTTTTAACAGTACAATTTTCGGACGTTTCCAAAAATACAAAGTGGAATTGATCCCCGAGGAATTTTTTCGGAAAAATTAAAAGTGTATTTTATATTATTAATGTGGAATTTTCAGAGATGTTAGCTTTTATTTCGTTGCGTTATTTATGCTATTGTTGTTCTTCGTCGACGAAAGAGTGAGTATTGTTTTTTGTTAAGGGATTAGCAAAACATTGGATAATCTCAAAAATAGACATTTATATATCTATATAAGGAGATTTATATACGAAAATTTATTTATAGCATCTGTATAGAGTTCACATATCAAAGCTTATTTATAGTATATTTATACAAACAAGTTTACATATTAAAGCTCATTTACAATATTTATTCGCTGGGTATTTCAGATACAATGGTACGAAGCCCTGAGTCTCTTCATTGTCTACTTCCTCTATGCATTGTTTATGAAATACAACGTCCAGATCGAAAACGCAGTCAAACTGAAGTTGTTCGGGGAGTCCGGTGTCCCAAAGGAAGTCCAGGCGGAACAACAAAGTCCCATTATCGTTCCAGAACACAGAAAATCATCTCAATACGAATCAGATATGGACGATGGTCACAACGGTAACAATATGAATAGTAATATGAGCAACAGATCTGGACTTCATCGATCAGATTCCCTGGCTGTTGGAAGAAGAAGGGTTTCTGTGGGGAATAGGAGACAATCGATCCCGATTTTGCATTCTGGAGCAATGTTCAGGAACGGAATCATGCAGTTGATGTCACACACCCTGGATCCGTTGACGGAAGGCGAAGGGAGTGAAGACAGAAGTGCCAATGGAGATTCTGTGATGTCTCCGGAATCCAGGAGAAGACAGACCAACAACGGAACCGTTCAAAACGGAAATTCCTCTGGACAAGCCGAGAGGGAACCGTTGAAAGAGAACTGCCAAATGAACAAGGAGGAAAGTTGTCATCAATTTTACGAACGAAGGTCCACGAAAGCAGATATAGAAGAGCTGAAAGCTGTCTTAGAAGACGAGGAGGAAAAACCCTTGGATATGACTTGGCCAGAAAACTTCCACAAACAAATAATTTATCTTTTTCTTTCTCCAATTTTGTTTCCTCTCTGGGTGACGCTGCCGGATGTCAGGAAAGAAGGCTCGAGAAAGTGGTTCATTTTCACTTTTTCTGGAAGTATTCTCTGGATCGCTTTCTTCAGCTACATCATGGTCTGGTTCGCAAACACCATAGGAGAAACCTTCGTGATCCCCACGGAAATTATCGGATTGACAATTCTTGCCGCAGGAACCTCGATCCCGGATCTCATCACCAGTGTCATCGTCGCGAGGAAAGGTCTCGGGGATATGGCTGTTTCGTCCTCTGTCGGAAGCAATATTTTCGACGTCTGTGTCGGGTCTGTTCATTCATCTTTCAAAATCCAAAGTTCTCGAAATTCTTGTCGAGAGATTTTTGTAGCAATTCCTGCTTTTCAACTTTTATGATTATATTATATTTTGAGGTTTTTTCAGATTGCCGATCCCTTGGCTTCTATACTTCATCATCGAGCCCATCCGATCTGGGGTTGCTGGAGAACCTATTTCCGTCTCTTCGAATGGTCTCATCTGCTCCGTCGGGATGCTTTTTATAATGTTAATCGTCCTTGTTTTCGCTATCGGAGTTTCTGGATGGAGGATGAACAAGCTCTTCGGAGTCCTCATGATCATCTCCTACGTCGCCTTCTGTGCGTTATCTGTCGGCCTGGAAACTCGTCACTTTGTTTGTCCTTTGAGAATTTGCTGATTTTATTTTTTCTAGTACTTAGGTATACCAAAATTCGTCCGTGTAAAGTTTAAAGAAATATATAATCTGGTTGGAATAAAATAATCACGTTACATTTATTACTTCGGATTTTCTAGATTGATTCAATTTGTGATTTTCTAGAGCTCGATCAACAGAGTATCTTTAAAATAACTTATTTAATAAGTCTACAATGATGATGTAAATAAGGAATAGTCATCCATCATATAATTTAAATTTATATATTTTCCGGTTTTTGTGCTAAATTCTACCTTTACTCAAAAACAAGTGAATTTGTCTTGATGAAATTCAATCTTGCTTGATTTCGAATTATTTTTTTGCACTAAATTCCTCCTTTTTCCAAGAAAAACAAATTTGCCTCGATAAAACCGACTATGTTCAACTTTTAAATTTTTAAATTTATTTCAATGTTAAATTTCATTTTCGCTCAAAAATAAACAAATTTGTCTTGATAAAAATCGAATTAGCTGAACTTTCAAATTGATTTCGATGTTCAATTTTGTTTTCGCTCTAAAATAAGCGAATTGGTTGGACTTTAAATTAATTTTGACAATAATCTTTTCTTTTCGTGTTCAAAACTAAGCGAATTCACCAAAGTAACAATAAATTTCGATTTATTTTTAATTTAATTTTGATGGCAACTTTTACTTGTGCTCCATAATAAATGATTTTATCAAGATAAAAGTAGTTCTCGTTTAATTATTAGTTTAATCTCAGTGTTGAATTTTATTTTCACCGCCAAAAATAAATACAATCGCTGAGGTAGCAGTGATCTCACTTGATTATAGAGTTATTTTTCATACCAAATTCTAGTCGACCTTTGGAGCTAGTGAACTCGTTATATTCTAACAGGAATTAATGGTAAAAGCTAATTTTGTTTTCAATGATAAGGTCCAAAGGCGAAACATCGAGATAAGAATAAGGCAAGGAGAAGGATTGTAGTCTTTAATTGTTCCAAAATGAAAGTCTTCGAATCGATTTTTGTTTTTTTACTTACTTTTTCACCCATTTTCGCTGCGGATCCGAAATGCCTCCAGGTGGATATCACCTTTGCTCTTAGCATTTCGAACACCACTGATCCTGCTTACTACAACTCCACAGTAAAACCCTTCGTGAAGTATATTACAGATGCTTTTTCGACCGTTGACGAAGTGTCTTCTGGAAGTCGACAATTTGCCAGATTTTCGCTTTTGGAAAGTGGTGGATGGATTTCTCAACACACTGCGATCTTTGCGAACAGAACAAGAGATCAGGTCG
>VOSG01000706.1:0-13218 GCA_009761265.1 Halicephalobus sp. NKZ332 | reverse complement strand
TCCTCCGCCCTCCTCGCCCCCACCAGAAAAATAAGGGTTTTACGCGATAAATAGCATATATTTTATAAAAAAACTCATAATTTAAGTAATATTGATGCTATTTTCACTAATAATTCTGACGCGCCCTCTAGAGGGATTTGTGTTATTTTATGCAATCCCATCAATTTTTCTTGATTTAAATGTTTATTAATAAACCATTGACAAATTACGACATTACAAAATTAGCAAATGAATTAAAGATACAATTCTCAAATTCTTTAAAGTCGGAAATGGAAAAATTTCAAATGAGGTTCTGCAGACTGTTCGCAAGGAGAACTGATTATTTTGTATCTTCAAAGGTAGTGAAAGGATCCAGATATTTTTTCTAAAGCGATTTGATCAAAAAACAAAATTATTTTAAAAATAAATGTTATTTTCTTTTTTATTTATTGATTCCTCCTTTTTTAGATAACACTCAGGATTTTTGTTATCTAATAGTTTCTTTTAATTTCTTCAATAACGGTTCTTATCTAAAGTTTAACCCATAAAAACAAACATTTCTCATTCGGCAGCTATTATCAAAATGCTTTTCTCTCTTTTATTCCTTTTATTCCTTCTAAACTCTGTAACAGGAACTTGTCCTAAGGGCACAGTGTCCGACCCTTACAGTAACAAATGGAAGTGCCTCGCCTTCGTCACCCCAGGGAAGTTATATCTGACAGCAGATGGATTCTGCAATGACGAATACAATGGACATTTGACATCGGTCGAAAATGGATTTGTCAACATGTTCATCTCTCGTAAGATACTCGTTTCTTAAAGTATAGTTAAGCTGAGTTTAGAAAATGCGGATACGGCCTTTGTCAATGAGACTGCTCAAAGATTCTGGATCGGAGTCAATAACGTCGGAGGAAACGGATGGACGAACATGGACGGTTCAAATGCAACTTACTTTGACTGGGCTCCTGAAGAACCAGCGAATTCAACTGGATCCAATGGATGTGTTTCTGTGAATATGAAGGGATTGTGGTACAACGATGACTGTTTCACCAATTACCCATATGTTTGTGGAGTTTCTGAATTAGGTGTTACTCCTACAACACCGTCTACCGAAACTACTACGAAGGTAGGAACAACAACTTCGGCAAACGATCCTCTGACACCTTGCTGGTCATACATTCCATTTGCTGTTGATTACTCAATGGATTTGACAAATAGTACATTTTCTGAGCTGAAGAATTTTATTACAAAAAGCCTTATTAACAAACTATTTAGAGTAGATCTTCAGCCGGCATCAGTAATAGAATACGGTTACTATGGTAATGGAGAATGGTATAATGTACTATATAACGTATCTGAGTTAGTATCCACGGTGGAAGGAATGATACAAAATGCTTCTCTTAACCATTCACTGATTGATGCGTAAGATGAGATTTGAGTTAAAAATTAAAAAATCACATTTCAGGGCGGTATGGATGCTCCAAAGCTAGGAGTGTTTCATTACGAAGACGGGATTCCCATTAATTCTGTCGTCTTTGCTGGAAGTACATCAATGCTGAATATCAGTATCACTCAGTCCTTCATTAATCAATTGACTGCCAATGGAAATACCTTTACCATTGTACTTGTCAATCCAGGCCTTGATCTGACAAACATTACAAAACTCAAAAACATAAACGTAGTCCAATGGTCAGATAATCCAACTGAGTTACTCACGAATATTTGACAGAATATGAAATGTGGAGGTGGATATCCTGTTTATCGACCATGTAAGAAATGGTTCTCATTTGTTCCTGACATTTCTAACACACTTTCGACAACAGATTTTAAACCTCAAAGAACGTTTCTTACAAATGAATACTCTACGATAAACCGACCTGACAAAATTCAGGTGATTGTTGGATCTGGTGCTAGTCCTGACTGGAACGACCCGTGTTCATTCACTTATTATAATCGATTCAGGTCAATCCAACAGAATACTAATATCACGTTCAATTTAAACAAAACATTAAACACATTATATGAGAACTACTATACCTACTATACAAATAAAACACTATTCCAACCACCTTTTCCAACTTGGGTGTTCATTACTACCACATCTACTTATGAAAACTATGGAGGCGCAGATCAAGTCGTTCAAAAACTAAAAGATGCAGGATTCCAACTAACCTTTTTCCTTTTAGGACCAGATGTAGATGCATCCAAGTTGCAGAACTATACGACAAACTTTGTCTACTGGAAAAATATGAGTAATCCACAACCTGATGACTGGGAGAATATTCGTATGAAAGCTTATGGATGTGAGAATTAAAATAAAGAATGAAATATTCTTAAAATTTATTTTTTATTCATTACAACTACATTATCAGAGGTATTTTTAATAGTAATACTATCAACTCCATTGAATCTAATTCCTTCTTTTTTATTCTTTTTCATCTTTACTAGTTCTCCTTTAGTATAACTTCTTTCACCTTCTTCTTCAAAAATAGGTTTAAAATCATCAAAGAATTTAATATCTCTTCTTTTTATTTGTGTATGCAGAAACTTGCTTATTCTTTTCAGGATTGATAACAATACTCGAAAACATTTTATCCATCTTATATTTTGTCCGCTCTTATATTTTCTCTTCTTATATTTCTTCCGTTCACGTTTCTAAATAACTATCCAATTTTATAATTCCTATCTTGTACTTCTTACGCAGAAATTATTGAAGAAATAAATACTCAAAAGTTGAATCGTTGGATGCTAGTTGTAAAATAAAAACTGTCATTTATTAATTAAGAAATTTTTGATGATTTATTTGTGTCTATCATCGATAATTCCGATTCAGGTTTTCAAAAAGACCTTCAAAGACTCGGAACAATACTGATAAGGACTGATAACAGCTTTAAAAAGCCGGGCTTGGTATATTGCTGTCAGCATTTCCTGCAGTCAGTCAACGAGATGCATCCCTTCTTTCAATGCTTATTTCAAATAGTTCTTGTGTTGTTAACAAATACCAATTTTGCCTACTATGGTGTAGGCATGGAGGACAGGATTTAGCTTGACCGACATGCCACTACCCAAACTAAGCACCACCCAGAGGCCGACGCCTCGGAGAGCTCGACCAACAGCCAGCAAGTCAGTCTGCCCTCTCCCTCTCTCTTAAAACGCTTGCATGATAATAAATCTTACCAAGCACTTGTCCGTACAGTAAGAACATATAATCTTCACGCTTCCCCCGAGGTATACTAGTCAATCCTCGATGATCCATTGTCACACCACAGTCCCCGGACTACCATTATTACAAGGTTATCTCCCTAACTGGACTAGAGAGACATTTTTGATTAATAAAGTTTTCAAAAGTAACCCCACAACCTACGAACTAAAGAATTTACATGATGAAATTATAAAAGGCAAGTATTATGATGAAGAATTGATGTTATATGATAATCGAGATAAGACATATGAAGTAGAAAAATTCTGAAAAGAACTCGAAATGGAATAAAAGAAGTCCTAATCAATTGGTTGGGGTATCCAGAAAAATTCAATTCGTGAGAAATAGAAACTCCTAATTTAATTTCTAAATAATTAGATGCTCACAACTAGAGATGAAGATCACAGAGCATCGGAGTTCAATGAGTTATGAAAATAATAAAGATTTAGGTATGATAAAGGAAATGTTTTCTCGAAAGTAAATTTTCTGTTTTGAACAATTTTTTATTCTTATCTATTTCTTCCTAGGTACTTAATTTTCCAGAGTCTTATTGTCTTAGAATCTTTTTTAATTGATATTCTTATCTAAAATTATGGTTATAAAAGTGGACAGAATTCATTCGAGTATCATCATTGCGATGATTCGTTTTCTTCTCTTCTTCTTCCTCTTCAGCCTCGGGGCTGGAATCTGTCCTGATGGCACGATTGAAGTGCCCAATTACTTTAACAGTACTTGGAAATGTCTTGCGTTTGTTAATCAAACAAAACCATATATGGTGGCAGAAGGATACTGTAAAGACAAATACAATGGAGATTTGGTCTCCGTTCCCAATGGATTTTTCAATATGTTTATTACACGTGAGACATTATTATTCATGAATTGATTGATATAAATTTTATTATTTAGAAACGGCTAATTTTCCCTCGACTGAAGTTCTTTCAACATTCTGGATCGGAGTGAGTAATATCTCGGGAAATGGATGGACAAATATTGATGGTTCGAATGTAACTTACTCTGATTGGGCTTCTTCAGAGCCAGCAACAGCGACAGGATCTAATGGATGTGTTTCTGTGGATTCTAAAGGATTCTGGCATAATGACGATTGTTACACTGATCATTACTATGTTTGTGAAGTCCCAGAAGTAGGTGTTAGTTCTACACCTCAACCAAGTGATCCTACCACAACTACAGCGCCTGATTCTGTCTCTTGCTGGTCATACATTCCATTTGCTATTGATTATTCAAGTACTTTGACAGCGAGTAAATTTTTGGAGATGAAGACTTTTATTATAAAAAGTTTTATTAATAAACTATTTAGAGTAGATCTTCAACCAGCATCAATAATAGAATACAAGCACGGGGGTGTAAACTTCTATCACGTCCCATATGATGTATCTGAATTGGTATCCATGGTGGAAGATATAGAATATGATATCTATCTTACTGATTCATATATTGATACGTAAGACGAGATTTGAGTTAAAAATTTAAAAAACCACATTTTAGAGGGATATTTGGATTACTATATCTAGGAGTGTTTGATTACAAAGACGGGATTCCTATCAATTCTGTCATCTTTGCTGGACGTGCATCACTATATTATAATATCAGCGATACTCAGTCTCGTATTGATTTTTTGACTGCCAATGGAAATACCGTTACCATTGTACTTGTCAATCCAGGCCTTGATCTGACAGATATTACACAGCTCAGAAACGTGAACATAGTCCAATGGTCAGAAGATTCAACTGAGTTACTCACAAATATTCAAAAGGGTATGGAATGTGGGGGTGGATCTCCTGTTTATCGACCCTGTAAGAAATGGTTCTCATTCGCTCCTGACACTTCTAACACACTTTCGGGAACAGATTTTGGAACCCAAATAGCGTTTCTTAAAAAAGAGTCTTCTACAATAAACCGGCCTGACAAGATACAGGTAGTTTATCTAAATGATCCAATTTATTCTTACTATGACTGGAACCACCCAGAATCATTCTCTTATTATAATCCGTTCTACATAACTGACCAGAATGCTAGTATGATATTCAATTTAAACAAAACATTAAGCACATTATATGAGGACTACTATCCCGCTCATGTAAACAAAATGGTATTCCAACCACCGTTTGTGGCTTGGGTGTCCGTTTCTAACACATCGACCTATGAAAACTATGGAGGAGCAGATGAAGTCGTTCAAAAACTAAAAGATGCAGGATTTCAACTAACATTTTTCCTTTTAGGACCAGATGTAGATGCATCCAAGTTGCAGAACTATACGACAAACTTTGTCTACTGGAAAAATATGAGTAATCCACAACCTGATGACTGGGAGAATATTCGTATGAAAGCTTATGGATGTGAGAATTAAAATAAAGAATGAGATATTCTTAAAATTTATTTTTTATTCACTACAACTACATTATCAGGAATATTTTTAACAGTAATACTATCAACTCCATTAAATCTAATTCCTTCTTTATTATTCTTTTTCATCTTTACTAGTTCTCCTTTAGTATAACTTCTTTCACCTTCTTCTTCAAAAATAGGCTTAAAGTCATCATATAATTTTATATCTTTTATCTTTTTATTTGTGTACGCAGAAACTTGCTTATTCTTTTTAGGATTGATAACAATATTCGAAAACATTTTATCTATCTTATATTTTGTCCGTCTTATATTTTCTCTTCTTATATTTCTTCCGTTCACGTTTCTAAATAACCATCCAATTTTATAATTCCTATCTTGTACTTCTTACGCAGAAATTCTTGAAGAAATAAATACTCAAAAGTTGAATCGTTGGATGCTAGTTGTAAAATCAAAATCATCATTTATTAATTAAGAATTTTCTCGTGATTATTTTCCTCTACAGTAGAATATCAACTAATTCTCTCGTTTCAATGAAATAACATTCCACATCAAGCTGGGTTTCCTCTAAGGTGTGAACTCAGGTCACAGCTACGTCAACAAAAAATGAATTACTTTATTTTTATAACTGGAAATTTGCAATTGATTTAATTTAGATTGAGAGTTGTAGCTGGTTTCTTACACACATAGTTTCTTATGTTGATCCCACATTGATCATTGACCCAGTGGTTGTTGTATGGTACGTGTTCTGTGTCTTGAAAATCATAGTTGACTTGAACACATTTTTCTGTGGCTGAAGACCAAGGTGTATTAGGACCCCAATTAGTGTAGCCAACATGAGATCCATCAGACCACTGCCACATAGAACTATCATTTGTTGTAGTAAAAAGCCCTATCCATGTAAAAGTAATCCAATAATCGTGGATATTGCCATCACGACTTATAGCTAAATATTACAATAATAATCTATAACTACTATTTTATGATTTAACTTACAAATAACAAAATTATTTTCGGCGTCATTATGTATGGAAGCGAGATGAGCACTGTTATTTACACAAACATTTTCTGCATCTTGCCAACTTGCGTTGAAGAAAACTTTGTAACAAGATTTACTCCCCTCAAAGTACGTCCACTCACTTGGACAATTATAAGCAATACGAGGCACAATACAAACAAAAGGTTTAGTTGAACTACAGTCAGCAGCACTCCACGTTCCATCGAAAATAGAACCCGATGCACATTGACCTCCGTTAGTTTCTCCTCCATCAGGCTGTCCACTAGCCCAATCAGTGTAGAGAACCAATTCGGTATTAGACGTCCAAACCCAGGGTTTATAAGCAATACTGGTATACACATATGCTCCGATCCAATAGTTATCAGTAAAGACATTACTGGCTTGTTCTAAATTGTGATGAAATGTTAGTAAATACTAATTCAATTACAAAACCTACTAGCTATATCATTATTGACAAAACTATTATTAATCACGGCCAAATGTCCTCCCATCGAAGCACAGGAATCTTCAGCATCAGAAAAGGTCTTACGGTCTTTTATCAATTTGAAGCATGCATGATTCGCAGCCTCTAAAGTTCCATCCGGACACTCTCCATTTCGACCCATAACCTCAATAAAAGTTGTGGAAAAATAAAGAATAACTACGGCGAATGAAAAATATTTGGTCAGCATTTTAGTCCTTAACGTTGATTACCAGCTTCGAAAACCACACGACTAGATATGATTTAGGAGAACTGATATTTAATTTGCCATTGCGTCTTAAATAGATTATAGGACTGATAATGAGGTCATAAAGCAAATTTTCAAATGATAAAAGTTACTTCAGTTTAAAAAATAGCATGAGAAATATTCGGGGGTTTTTAACAGACCCAATGGGTGCCATTATTTTTACTCAAGTCTAAATTTACAACTCCACATTCTTTATCATTAACCCTCATTGGAAGTGTATCTCTCATAAATACCCCTCTAACATTCTTTATTTTTAACTATTTAGCTAGATTTGTAATGTCGTAATTTGTCAATGGTTTTTTAATAAACATTTATAATCAAGAAAATATGTATAAAACGTGATAGCCTGCAAACGTTCAAGTTCACAAAAAATCAGTAGAAAATGACAATTGGGATTTGTGGGACATGCTATTTTCTATAGGTAAAAATAACAATTGGACTAGTGGGTATGCGCTATTTTCTATAAATAAAATAGGCCGTGGGTTTCTGGGTGTCTCAGAAACCCCCTTATATACTACTAATGAACGTCATCTTTGAGATGTAATTTCCAAAAATTAAATAGCAATTTACTTTTCTTAAATGCTTTTCTGTATACTTTAATGTGGCGACGATAAATTTGGAAAATATTGAATACTCTTTTTTCATAATCATTTCAAAATTACTCGTTATTGTAGAAAAGGTCGCGGATGGGATAATAGATGGATAATGGGTTTTAGTTAGATATCCACTTCGGAGCCTGATAACAGTCTCCCCCGGGGTTCTACTTCCCCAGCGTGAAGATTATAGAGTTCTACTGTAGATAACGCATACTTATTAGAGTTTATTAGAAATGCAAGTATCTAGGATATAGAGGGGAGAGCAAGACTCTCTTTTGGACAGTTGATCGGGTGTTCCAAGACGTCGGCCACTGGGCGGGGTCTATCTTTTGGATGTACTTTGATCAGCCGAGTTAAAGCCCGACTATCAATGCCGACATTATCCTGCCCCACTCTGTATATCTTATCGTTCCCCTCATTTGGGAATTTCTCAATGATGACTGTACATTTTCTTTCGAAATATTTAAAAAATATTTCAAGATCAGAAATCCTTGGTGAAGAGATTCTAGATCTTTTATGAGATCTCAGAAGTATTCCTTGCTATTGAATCTGTGTATAATGACTTCTGTAATTCCCATAAAAAAGAAGTACAATATTATTTCTGTTTGTGGTGGTTTCTGTCTAGAAATAAATTTATTATTATCTAGCATAGCTATTGTTAAAATGGAATCGTGCTCGAACTAGTCAGTGATCGTTTCCGGTATTGAATAAAGAGACTACGCTAATGTATGTAACTACTTATCGATTGCTTATTATGTAATCGATTTCGTGCTTGTGTACCATTGAAATTGATATGAGCCTATCTCTTTCTGAGTGCCTTCTGGAAGAAACTATTGTAATGGAATAATCGATAAGTCTTGCAGAAAGAGACAAGTCTCTCCAACCTCCTTTCGATCATCAACGTTGTGCGTACCTATGAAGGCTCCTCTTTCCTTTCATCTTCCAACTCTCGCGTTGAAGTCACCTATTACGACTTTGTAATGACTCTTACGACTATTGATATTATCCAATAGGTAATCTAGAACTCTGTATATTCATCTTCGTTTTTATTGGCAGTCGGAGCATAGATTTGAATAATCGTGATTGTAAGATGTGGCTAATTTTTATATCTAGAACAGAGCTGTCGAATTTTCCAATCCTACGATTTTCGAATCGAATTTACTCAGTTCGAATTCGACAGCTCTGGTCTAGAATCACAATTCGATGATTTATAACTGTAAATTTCTTGACTTCGACCTTTAGATCCATTAGAGGAATGACGAGCCAGATAGAAGACACCAACCTGAAGGCACACCTGTTCAATTCGACTGTGCTTTCGACACTGCTACACTACAGAGACCTGAGTCGAGAACAAGACTATCGCTACAACCATGAGGACGCACACCGAGCGTTTGAAAAATGTCTCCTCACAATGAGCATCCGAAAAAAATGGCAACATGATCTACGACAGTGATAACTGATCAGAGATCCTCTAGGCTACATAGTTTCTGCAAAACACAGATGGCTAGGACATGTTTTACGCAGACAAGACGATAGATGGAGCACTAGAACAACACACTGACCCCCCATGCCAAAAGAATACTCGAGAAACCGGCTACTCACTGGTCCGATAGCTTCTTCAATTCATTCAAACAACAGAATATCCCATTCTGAACGATGATTATGTGACAAGTAAACTGAACTGTGGAGCCTAGCATACTGAGCGACAATTACAAGTACTTACAACAAGGTGGGTTTTCCTTGTGCAGATTTTTCTATGGTAGTTCTTTGACCTGAGATTAGATGACCTCTGTCCATTTGCTGATCCAGCACTACCATACCAGACAGAGGACTGAGACTCCTATCTTTTCTTCTGTTCTTTGTCAGCTATACGTTTTAGGAGCTAGCGAGGCTTTCTGAAATGAATCTTAGCATTATCTAGGTTTGCGCTCCCTAAGTGGTCACCCAGGGTCTCTCCTTCACTACAAAGAAGTTGTTAAACAGGATTTGGAGGGGGAAGCATACAATTTCTTAAGAACATTGAACAGCATTATTGAAAATTTTGGAAAAAAGATGTCATCCGTTTAGAGGACTTTTCTGTTTCATTTAGTTAAAAAATCTAAAAAGCTCTATTTTATTGTTATTTAGTATAGTATTCTTAAATGGAATGCTTTCAAGTTACGAAGAACGAATTACACTTCTCGCACACTGCCAGATTGTTCTGGTACTTAGTTGTAATTGATCTTTTTACATATAGGTAGGATATCTTCAGTAGCATTGACTTTGATCTTTCACAATCTTGTCTTGAGATAGCTACGTGGATAAATTACAGAATTTATTCGGGCTTTTTTATATTGGTAATTTCTTGCTTTTTCCCAAAATATATAATATACTCCCCCAAAAAGCATTCATCGCTCACTGAGAATCAGACCATCCTCGCGAGTTTGATAAAGGAGTATTGATGAGAGTGCAATTTTTCTCCCAGAAGTTCATTAAGGGAAAATAAGCACTATCAATCTTTCGAAATATTTTTCCTCTTTCGTCTTTGCCGACATTAAGGTGGGGATTAATTTATTTACTTGGTAGTACCAGAACTGTCTATTTCGAGCCTTAGAACCGATCCTTAACTGGTTCGTATCGAAAATCAATATTTGAAGATCGACAGTTCTGATGTGCACTGTATGAGCAAGGATTTGCTTCAAGATTAAATTGGAGAAAGTGATAACTAGTACATCTCAGAGGAAGCGTGAAGACGGTTGATTCTTGCTGGATCAACATCTATTGTTAGATTTACTTTATCCATTAGCTATAGTTAGGATAGATCGAGAGTAGAACTGGATTTCTCGTGTGTTGATTAGCATTCCGAGATTTCAGTTTCTAAGCGGCGTTCGCTATATTCTTGGCATATTGACTAAGTTAAATCCTGCCTGCCGTGTCTACAACTGCATCATAATCACTGTTCAATTTTACTTTGTTTTGGCTCTGTATGAACAAAATATAGACCTTGACTCAATGCAACGGAAATTTCTGTTTTCTTTAGACAAAAAACTCATCTTTTTTCTTTTATTCATATTTAATAAACAAAAATCAATCCACCACAAACAATCTTACTTTACTCAGAATGATCACATGAAAAATGTCAACAAAATCAGAATTTTTCCGAACAAATAATGCTATGGATTTATATTTTAAGAAACCAACTTTTTTAACATCTAAAATAATTAATTTTCGTTTCTCATATCCTTGAGAGTCGAGTGATATCTCTTCACCATAGGAAAACCATGTTCCTTAGACATTTTCTTCCACCACCCATTCGAAGAAGGACAGTTTCTCCTAGGTCGATCGTACTTCTCCATCAGAACCTCTACTGGATATGCCAAGCATTTGAAACCCTCTCCATGGTTTTCTTCATCGCGAAGCCAGTACAACTTGCCCTCATTCTTGTTATACTTTAAGAAATTTTTGTAACAATAAGGACAGCAGAACACCGTTGAATCTCCATTGTTTGTGGGGTAACGATAATGGAATTCTTTAGCCTGACTTGGATTATTATCTTCCAAGACTAGTACAGCAGCGTACTTGGATCTATCTTTATTTTCCTCTAGTCGATATCGATCTGTTGGAACTTCTCTTTCAGGTACACATAGAACAGAAGGAGCTCGAGACATTGAACGAGCTCGAAAAGCGGGACGGTCCCGGGGAATAGAAGGAGCTCGAGGAACAGAACGAGATCGAAGATCAAGATTCTGAGGAGAATCTTCACGAGGACTAGGTTGACTTGATTGAACTTCAAAGTTGTTCTCAGGAGTAATTTCCTTTGAGGAAGTATTTTCTAAAAAGATAATAATTACTCATTTTAAATCATTTACTTACTCTTCGTTTGTTTATCCTCCTGTTTATTCCTGCAAGCTTTACAATGAGGATCTGTTCGAGTAACGTGACAGGAAATCTCTGCTTCTACGAGTCTGCCATTTTGAAGACACTCAGAGCAGAGAAAAGTATCCACTGATCCCTTTGTATGACGCTTATACTCGTAATTTCCAATCCGAAAAGATTCTATTCGAACTTTTTCTTCTGATACTTCTTCATCATTCGGATTAAAGGGCTTGCATTCAGAGAGATGGTTTCCAACAATTTCTATAAAACCTTCAGGAGTGTATCTTACTGTAACCTTCTTGCAGTAAGTGCACACCATCTGGTTATTGGTACGAATAAATTTCCAATAGCATCCATCTCTGGAATCTTTGATGAGCATTTCGGAAACTAATTGACATGAATCGGGTCCATGAGATTGGCTCCTGAGTCTCTTCCTCGGGGGTTCGTCGTTTCCATTGTCAACATTTCGGACGTCCTGTCTATTCGTATGCACGTTGTTTCTGTTTTCCAGTGGACACATCCTAAAATATAATTGATTTAAAAGATTATTAAAAAAAAAAGGATAGATAATTATCCTAATTCATTTCTAAAAAACATGAACAGAGCGAATTTTTGGTTCGTCGCTCAAAAATGAAGAAATCAGTATTTGAAGAAAACAATTGCCCAAGCTTATCATCAACATCATCAAGGGACCGCTTCAAACTCAGTATTGCATTAGAACTAATCGCGGGCTCACTGATATCAATACAGTCCTGTCACACACAGATACGGGAAGGAGTCTAGACTCGACAGACTAGCCTATATTTTTTTATAAAATTAATGGATACTGTGGAAGGAGGGCTCTAGTGCTGGCGTGATTATTTAAGCTGTTAAAAAAGACGACAAACTAGTTGTTTTATTACAGTCAGAATCTCGTGGCTGGACAGAAAATCATGTCTCTCGTGTTACGTTTGACTATTTTCTGTGGAAATTCCTTTTTTATAGAAGCTTGATGACCCGATTTCGAAGTTATATATTTTCGGAAATAGAGCTCAAAAGATATCTTGCGCAACGTATATACCATTATTATAGGAGCTACGGTCTTCACAATAAAAAACAAGAATTCTCAAGGGTATTCCATTTACCCCTTCTATCTACACTGTGCATGTTCTGCATTATTTTATGCCAGGCCCAAAAATCGTACGTTGCATGCAACATCTGGAAAAAGTAGCTGACGCATCGCAGACTTATATTTTCCTGCAGTCCAAATTCTGTTATCTTTTGTAAAGTATACGTGAGTATTAGGAGACCCAGAGTGAGTAAAATTACCTGACCTTAGAAATAACTTTATTAATTTAACTCAAACACGCTCCACATAGTAAATCAAATTTTAAAATCCCCAAAAAAATTGGATATAAGTTTCTGGCACTTAGTAGCAAGAATCAAAGTACTGGTTGTAGTCAATGATTAAAGTACATCATTATTTATAATTCATAAATA
>VOSG01000704.1:0-13288 GCA_009761265.1 Halicephalobus sp. NKZ332 | reverse complement strand
CAACCGAGAGTGGAGCTATTTTTTTGGAACTCTCAAGATGAAAAATAATCTTTTTAGATCCGCTTCAACTGCAGAAAACTAAATGAGCTTCCTTTCCATCTCCTTCGCTCCAGGAGAATTGAAGAACTCTTCAGTCTCTGCCTCTTCAACTTCGAGTTTATTCAAGCAAAGGTAACCTTACTCTAAAGCTACCTGCCTCTAACTTTTATGCCTCATATCTAAACTCTAGTTTCTGATTTTTAATATCAAACCTTCAACCTCGATATCTAGTACTCATCCCCAATTCCTAATTTTCTAACCCAACTTTTTCAGCTCTGTTCTTTTCCCCTTCAAGCTCTCATCGCTGACTATGAAGAAGCTCTTTCGAAGATTGAGGACCCTGAGGCCATCAGACAACTCCGACTTGTGATGGACGGTCTGAGGTTATCTGGGAGTTTGCTCAGCAGATTCCCCTATATGCTGGCTTTCGAATTGATCGGAAGATTGCTGCCTCTGGCTTCCGACAATCCATGTTTGTTGAAACTGCTAACTGGATGTGATCTCGAAGCGGCGAAATTCAACTGTTTTGTTCCTGTTCATCATTGCTTCCATTCTCCCGGAGGACCTTTGAGGTTTAGTTTGGAAGTACGTTTTCTAATCTAATTTTTTGATCTTAAACGAATTAAAATTGCACAAGAAGTAAAGAAATTTACGAGAAATTTCGTATAGGAGCCAAAATCACCAACTTCCAGGAACATCCGTTTGCTGTCTTCGGGATGGAACTCACCTCTGATCAAAAAACATTAGCGAGTACCTCCAACCAACTCATCGTCTGGGACATACGAACAGGAGATCGGACCAGAGCAGTAAATCCGAACATCGAGGGAATCTTCCTTGGAATGGCCGTCAGCAAAGACGATAAATACGCCGTAGCCTACACAAACAACAACCAAGTACCTTTTTTGGGAAAAATTAAATCAAAGGCTTTTTAGATTATTGTGATGTCTTTGATCTCCGGCGAACACAAAAGCATCGAACCTGATGGAATGGAAAATCAGATGGAAATCGGAAAAATCACTTTCACTTCAAGTCAGCAGATCCTCGTCTGGTCCAGATCCCAGTTCTATCTCTACGACGTCGACGGGAAGCTTCTCCATCGAGAGAAGGCTGATGTCAAAGACGAGCAGAATGTGAGTGAATTCGTGGGTTTTGAATGCAAACACAGCCACAATCTGATCTACTTTGAAAACAGTCACTATCTTAGTTATATTATTTGTTTTAGCAACTCATTGATGTTTTTTTCAAATCGAAGAAATCCATCCGAATAGTAACATGGACAGGGGAAAAAGACGACTGGTCCGTCAGAATTTCCGGGAGAGAGGAGGGCCACACATTCGAACCTTTGGAGTACTGTGCTTCCTTGGCCTTCTGGGAGTCAGACTACATGAGTGGGATCTGTTGTCTCCAGATGAACGCCTTACTGGATTCTTATTTCGGTAACTTAAGGTTTAACAGAAATTATTATTTTTAAATTTATAGACACTCAAGCTGATTTTGAAGGAGGCTATGCTATTGTTCAATTCGAATTTGATGATGAAAACAAAAAATTTAAAATAACGAACACCATCGCCGACAATATTGACGAGAAAGTGAATGCTTTATTCGTCTGGCACAGGAAACAGCGAGTGAATGGAATCGAGATGAGTTGGATTATCGGGGTTACCGTTGATGTGAGTTACTGCAATATCCCACTCAATATTTTTATCTTTTAAAACATGAATTCGAACTTTCAGGGATTTCTTCTTTGTCAAAACTTCGGAGTCCGTTACAAGAAAACAGTTTTGAATTTGCCTGTGGAGATCAGAAATATCCCTATTCGTCCTATGCACACCACTTCTACAGTAGCCCTATGTTGCAATGACACTCTTTTCGTGGCGGGAATCAGGAAGAATTTGTATATTTTCAATGTGGCTGCAAAACAGGTAGCTAAATAACTTTTTCAGAACCGACTTGAGATCGGTTCTTTAGAGTTGTGAAAAGTACTATAACCGCAGCAACCTCACTTTTCAGCTAGTCAGAACAGTCGATGCTCATTTTGGAAGGATCTTGAATCTGAGCTCGGTGTCGATGGGTGGACAAAACCTACTAATTTCCAGTAGCTTAGACCGATCTGTGAAAGTGAGTGATTTACAGTAGTCTGGTGAAGTATTTTAGTTCTACGATAATCTGACTGTTGCAGTGTTCTAATTATCAAAATAAATAACAAATTTTAGATTTGGAATATGGAGAACATTTTCGAAAAGTCCTTTGCTTTGGTGAATATGGATCAAGCCGTCGAAAAAATCCTGATAGCGAAGGACCGCTCGGCGTTGGCTATCACGAGAACCAGGAAGTACTTGGGGGTTTGGGATATACGGTAAGTTAATCACGAACTTATTATAACAATATTTAGTAATACCACTATTGCGACAATTAATTTTGGAACTTGAATTCAAAATTTCTGAAAATTATCTTTTAATTCCAGGTCCCACCGCTTCATCACGACTTTGGTGACGAACATATACGGCTCTGTCGTCACAGAATGCATCATATCGACTTCCGGGAAAACCATCGTCTGCATAGAGTCCGAGACCCTCCTCCTATGGGACCTCAAGACACAGTCCGTCAGACTCCGACTCCCGGCCCCCGCTGCGTACCAGATTTTCTGGTGCTGTCAAGAAACCATGATCGGGGTCGTCTTCAGACATCTCGATACACCCGAACAGAAAGTTGCCAGATTGACCATTTATTCTGTGGAAAATTTGGCAATACAGTATTCGCATGAATTTAGTTGTCGAATGTTCAGAGATGTTGCTCTTTTGAAAGATTCCGAGAACGTCGTTATCGTTGTTCTTTTTAAAGGCCACGACAGCTTGCAATGTATCTCAATCCCAGAGAAAATCATCAAACACAAGTGGAGGCAAGTTTGGGGAAAATTAATTTTAAAAACTAATGTCCAGTTTTCTCTCCTTAAATAAGGTAGAGTAATCGATGGTTGCAGACCCCGGTTGCTGAAGAGTCAGAAAAAAGACGTCATCGTCCATCGACTCATCCCGATGCCCCACAACAGCAACCAGTTGATCGTCATGGACGGAGAGAGCAGAGGATCCGTCTGGGACGTCAGACATCTCAAGCTGTTGAGGATGTTGCCGACATTCAGTGGGATCATCACGGAGGACGGAAAGCTAGGTTTATATGCCCCGAACAAAGGAGGACTACATGTAAGCTTTGAACATGAAAAAACTACATAACTTTGACATTTTCTTCAAGAATTTCCAAAGCTTTAGTTTTCATTATTTCTTCAAAGATCAAAATATTAAAAATCCTACTCTACTCAACAATCGTTCGGTTACTTTTAATTTCCCCGATTTCCAGATAATCGACATGAAGACCGGAGCCATTGTCCGGACCCTCATCGGGTATGTCGCCGAGGGGGTCAACGACGTCAAGGCTGAGTTCACCCCGACAGGAAAACACGTGCTCTACTACCACAACGGCCACCAGACCCTCAGGGCATTCAGGGTCT
Source organism: Halicephalobus sp. NKZ332 (assembly GCA_009761265.1). Lineage (NCBI taxonomy): Eukaryota > Metazoa > Nematoda > Chromadorea > Rhabditida > Panagrolaimidae > Halicephalobus > Halicephalobus sp. NKZ332. Next base: position 9,744 of record VOSG01000704.1, on the reverse strand, counting down.
CCGACGGGACTTTGGTCGGGACGTTCCGTCCCCACGCCCAAATTACGACTTGGGCTTCTGATGTTAAAGGCGAGAAAATCGTGATCGGTGAGTTTAATTTAAAAACGAAATTAGAAAACAAAACAAAATCAAGGAGGTCAAGATGGATCACTACTTACCGTAATGTTGATTGATCTCCAAACAAATCCGGATGGAATTCATTCTCTTGGATGTCTGCCCAGTCGACGTTACCTAGCTCAGCACCTTGGGATCCCCCCGGAAGATTTGGACAACGAAGAAAACCTCGACATCAGAAATCTCGGAATAATAACGAAAGCAGCAGCAAAATTCAAACAATCTATCGGGAAGAAGTCAAAAACTTCTGCGATCTGTACAGTTATGTGAAAATCCGTTCTATTTTTCTTGGTTCACTAAAATTTTCTTTTCTTCCGAAAGTACTTCTTTGAGGTCTACAGTAAAGCAGTTATTTTCGTGGTCATCATCCAGGTCCGTCGAAACAACTATGCGGCCGTCTTGGAAAGCCACTTTTGCACACGTTACGGTATTCAGATGCCAACAAGATTCACACGTAAAAATACAATCTCCATTGTTATCCTTGCCTTGGAAAATAAACTTTGATCCTGTCGCTGGATTCTTATCGGATATAATAAATACGGTATTTCTGATCCTTTCTTCTTCGCAGGGCAGAATCCACAAGTCATCAGACAGAACTTTCTGCACTTCGTTTTGAGAGAAATTCTGTAATTTCCTTTGTTTCTTTAGTTCCTCGTCCAGACGTCGGCCTTTGCAGATATGTTTGTCGGAAGCTAGAACCACCCCGGATTTCAAGATCCTGTAAGCATAGACCATTTTCTGATGTCTTCTACAGTCCGTACAGGAGTATTTCCAAACACTCGTTCTCATCAAGCCCGTGTATGTGGTGTAAACCCGACATTTGTTTCCGTCTTTTTTGAAAATTTCGATTACTTTCCCATCCTTGACTCCGTTGTCTTGGACACCGACTACCAAGCGACTTTTCGGGATCATGTTCGACAAAAACAGCGGGATTCTCAGAGCTCGCAGCTCCACATAGGATGTCCTGTAGCCATTGACAACAGGGATTTCAGGTTCTTTTTTCACAATTTGCAACGATGTTCCTGATTTGATTTTCGAATCCATGTCCGGGAGGCAGCTTTTGGACCTCAACATCCTTCCCTCAGATCGGTTAATGGGGGAGATTTCCGTCGACGATCCCATCGATCTCGGATTTCGTCGACTTCTGGTTTTCGCTGTAGGAGTTCCACTTGTAGAAAAAGGCTTGGTGTCTTCGACCGCCGACGAATTCATTGTTGAAGGACTCGAGAAATCATTGGAGTTATCATCTGGCTCTGATTTGATTCTGAAAAATCCTTCCAGAAAAGTAAGAAGTGGCTGAAACTCACACATCTTCTGGTTTGATGACTATGACGACGGGGACGGCATCGAGGCTGTTCGGAGAAGATGTCGCTGAGTCAGACTTCATCGACTTTGCTCTTTTCCTGGTGATTCTCATTGGACTCACACTGAAAATAAAGGTATTAATTAGTGATATAAAGTTGTTAGTTGCACAAATGCGAGTAAAGGATATCTTGAAAAATCTCATTGAAATTTAAACCTACTTTTCGTCGTTGATGAGCTGCTGAGCATACTTCCTCTTCTCAGCTTCCATCGGAGTCACGATTTTATCGAATTTTTCGAAACACCGTTCGCTGTGGTCAGCCAACTCGAAACACCTGGAATTGCCCTTGGAATCCTGGACAACTTTCGCTATGGAAGTCCTTGAAAAAGAACTGCATTTAATACAGTAAAAAGGCACATTTTTGGATTTTCTCATATAGACGTAGACTTTCATCGGGTCCTCCTTTGTCTGAATCCACAACTTGAACCTCGTGATGTAGCCCCATTTTCCTTCACTGATTTCCGAAGCATATTTCAAGAGCGGTTCTCCCGAGGTGACCTCGTCGGTGGAATCCGAGCAAACCGGGGCTTTTTCCCTCAAAGGATAGTTCCTCCTCGACTGAAGTGGTGATCGAGGGTCTTGTTTCTTGGATTCCCTGCAAGAACAGAATATAACGATTCACACAAGGGACTACAGTTCATATGTGAAATTACAGCCAGCATACAACAAGGATCAAAATCCATAGTTATTATAAGCTTTAAGAAACCCACCTCTCTTCAGACTGAGCTGAATTCATAAACTTGAGCAAAGTGGCTATCCCATTGATCATTGCAGAAACCTGGAGAAAATTAATATATAAATCCGGAAGATTATCATGGACATATCTCAACACAAATCCTTTGCTTTTATCATACGAATTACACGGAGTACAGAAAGGTGTATTAGAATAATAGACTATATTATTACAAAGTTAGTTTTGTGGAAGTTAAAAACCTTCGAAATATGAACAAAAAAGAATTGAATTCAAAGAAAGGAAACGCGCCAAAATCATATTCTATGCTATTATCGAGCTTACAAACCAATACAAAATTATCCCGACACGAACCCTGATTTTTATAAAGTTTCAAATTTCATTTTGTTGCTTATTCGAAATTAAAAGGAGCGTTCAAGTCAAATGGAGGAAAGCGCGCCAAAAATCCTGTCAATGCGCGAAACCAGTGCGAGTCTACCACGACTGTGTTGCGTCTAGCCGAGACCTCAAAAAAGGGAAAAGCGAGCAGACATTGTTCGTTGGAAATTTTAAAAATGAGAAATTTCTTAAACAGTAAAAACAGCGGAACTGCAATCCAAAATAAAGAAGGTTAGAATAGGAAGGCTTTAGATATGAGGTGATGTTTTGATGTATTTTGCTTGTATAGACTTGAATTTTAACTATATGTGTGTGAATCCAAAAGAATTCATATTACGATTAAAGTCCCTGGTTTTTCATCCCAAGGTCCTTGATCTTTAAAAATATTGATATTCATGTAAAATTAACCCCATATTTCACTGACTTCGTGGTGCCTTCAAACATAAACTCCTTTAAACTTGAAAAATCCAATAAATTCTACGTCATAAAAACTTACAAAATGTAATTTGAACACTATACAAGTATCTTTATTTAAACCCAGATTTCAATTATCAAGAAACTCCAGAAGTACCTCCGTGGGTTTTTCTTTTTATAGTAGTAAAAATCTTTGAATGAGAGGACTTCTCAATTTTCTTCCCGATGTATCTTAATATAGTGGACCTGTAGCAACTGACAACGCAGATTTTCATAATAGGGTTCAAAAGAGGTCCTATACAAGTGACGGTTTTCCTCACAGGACCCAGCCAGGGAGTGTAGAGGTTGAATTGACCGGCAACCCAATCAGTAGCAGTAGGAATCAACACGGTGATGACAGGGACCACAGCTTCCATCGTCAGAATCACGGTAACTTGAGTCTGGTACTTGATAGTTTGTACTGTGTATTTCGAAGCTTCTTTCTGGAGAGTCCTGTAGATGGAGATCCCGCAGAAGATAATCGATAAGTAGGAATATGACATGACGAATGTGATTGGGGCGGATCCGTAGTATACGTATTTCTGGCATTGATTCAATTATCAAAAATCTATGGTTTCGAAGCAATTCAAACTTACAGTGATAGTTGCCGCGTAGTTCCTTTTCCCTGTCAACACTTCAGGCCATCCAGTAAACTCTACCAGTGACTGATAATACACTAGATCTGCACTCGTAGTCAGTATTCCGAACCCGATGTAACTAGCGAATCCACAAAGTCCACAGGAGATGACACTCGTTAGAACTAATCCAAAGAAGGCAAGGTTGTTCAACTTCTTGTTTTTACAGATCAACAAATACCGATAGATGAACTGAACCTGAGCAGTGGCAATACAGAAATAAGTGGCAAACACATTCAATACGTAACCTATAGTAGTCATAGGCTCTTCTAATTGTCCCAGTATTCCTTCTAATAACACGAAATAAACATCCTTATAAACGAATGTAGTAGGAGCAAAGAGTAACGAAATACTACTGTAGATAATATCCACGATAACTCCGAGGTACAGGACTTTTTTGTAGTCCCTCAGGGCCTTTTTCGATTTCGAGTAGATTAAGTAGATCAAGCATCCATTCACAATCAGTGCCAGAGGAGAAACAATGATATTGACAAAAAACTTAAGCTTTCTGGCCTCCATACGTTTGTCATTTGAAAATTTCAATACGGAAGTCAAGTAGTGTAGACCCTCAGTTATTTAATTTTCCAAGATAGAATTACACGCGTTATAAGATTTATAATAATGTTACTTCATCGGATTATTGAACTTGGGGGTAGACGAAAGATAAGTTAATATAAAAAATGAAATTGACTTTACTGTATGTCATAGGAATAAAAATCCAGTTTCACATGATCTTTAAATTCAAAAATTTGTAGCATTGGAAAGAGGTAAAGATTTCAAATTAAATTAAAAAATATTGATTTTTATAGTAATCCAGGTTTTTATCAAATACAATGGATGAGATTGTCATAAGTATATTGTGTCTGTCCAGTGTCTTTGTTGTATAATCGTTTACTTTCTGGATATGTCGTCATTAATTGATATTATTTTAATACTGAAAAATACACAAAAACATCTCATGGATCCTGGTGAGAACTCTATGATTCGTATCTGCATTTGGGATTTTCAAATGGATATTTCAGATTTAATTTATCCACATAAAGTGTGCCATGACCTTTAATTTGATTATAACAAGAATAATGGTTCATATAGCCGAAATAGTATTGATCTAGTAGATCGTTTTCTGAATTTGGACAATTTGTGTTCACCTTTCATAATCAGATTTTTTAAAATTTAGATTGTCTCTATTGAATTTAACCTTTGTGGACTAGCATATCAATGTTAGAAAATATCGATCCAATTAATGAAGAAATTATAACGTCATTTGTTCTTGGAACTTCGCATATCGTTAATTAAGAAAGAACTTTTTAATTAATTAAAAATATTCTATTCGTTCTGGAAAAATAAAGAAATTAAGATTTAGGAATTTCGTTGGTTATTTTAATCCGTAAGCATATTGATAAGATCAAATTCGGGGATTAGTTATATTATTGACAACTTCAGTTTTGTATAATTGTCTTTTAGGAAATTGAATTAAGATTTGTTCATTTATTTTATTTTTTAAGATGTGTTTTCCTTCAAAATGTGGTCTTTAACTCACGTTATTTGTTTCGTTGACAACATGGAGCTTTTGAATTCCTACGAAATAACCAGAAAATCAAACCCGTTTTCGAAAGATCCAGGATCCCAAATGAACATCAAACGTTACTTTTCTGTTCTCTGCTGATTTGTAAATGTTCGGGCAAAAAAACAAATATGATTATACACATAGAAAAATCCCAATCTGCTGATAATATATTGAAGACACTGTATTGATATGATATATTAACATATTGTTGTACGGGGAATAGTGTTTGGAATATCACATTAATACATCAATCTATTCGGAACAATACATTGATATATCATACCGATACATGAAAAATGATATATCTCGATACATTAAAACTATTTTGATGCATTTATATGTTATATATGATGGATCAGTTTATGTGTATAATTTTATAAAATTGATAATAAAACATAAAGTTGTTATGACATAATTTTAGAACTTCTCAGTAGCTTCTGAAATCCTTAGGTTTCCTATTTCGAGTATTTCTGTCAAATTATGAAAGGTTATAGTTACGATTAATAATTTTTGGAAATTTAAATTTCTCATCAAATTGAAGAAATGCTCCAAATGACATACAAGCCATACTTGAAAGTTATGTAATTCCCCCGACACAAACGTCGAGAGTTTACAGTTGCGAATGTATGATTTCGAAATCATATTATTATAGAAACTAAAAATTAAGAATTCCGAAGAGTCCCCTCGACAAAAATTTCGAGTTTAAAGTTTGATTTCAGAAGTTGTGGATTTTGAAAGAGTTCAATCTTACAAAAAGGTATTTCGAAGATAATCAAATTTAAAAATAAATATAGAATAATAGAAAAATTCGAAAAACATATCAATACAACTACAGTATCTCCCACAAGGAAGCAGACTAAGCGTATTCATATTTGATTTCAGCTATTTACATAGAAATTTCGAATTAAAAGGTCAAAATTGAATTTTTAATTTTAAAGCTTCTGTGAATTTAACTTTTTTGAATTCTAGGTTTTCAGATTTTTAGAATCTATTTTTGTTATCTTTGAGATCAAAAGAACGAATTTGTTTGAGGATAATTTTCGAGGCTCTTTAAATTTATCGAAATTAATACTGCGAAAGACTAAATAATTTAAAGCAAAGATTCCACCTGGGAATTTTTTCGAACTCGGAAGGTGCTCCGGGTGTCAAGGCACCTATTACCTGTCGTGGAAATTGTAATTCTTATTAAAATAAAAAATTGAACGTTGATTTTAATGATTTTCGACTAGTTTTCGATGTCTCAAAATTTTAGATTTAATCTACATTCCTGAATTATTTCGAATAAAAAGTTTTATAAAGAGAAAGATAAATATCTGTAACTTTGAAAGAATAACTTTTTAAATTAACAAATTTATTGCTTATATTAACTTCTTTTACTTCTCCATTTTCTGGACTTTAATATTTTGTTATCTTATGCTTAACCACCTCAACCTTAATTCTACTTATTTTTAATCTCGTTTATAATTTACTTTTATTATTTTAATCCTCATTATTATTTTCCTTATTACTAATTATTTTATTTTTATTATTTTAAATAGCAGGAAATCTTCGACCTTTGCTACTTTGTACTCAAAAATATTTATTTCCATTTGAAGCTTTCAAAATACCTCCCCTAACCATATGTGTTTTCATCTTCCTGGTAATCCTCAGAAATCTTTTGACAATTTTTTATTTCATGTTTTTCTAAATTACACAGCTTGACGAAAATTAGGTTCTTCAATTATTTAAAGCAACGTTAATAAGCTATTGCAAATTCTCTTTCTGCAGCGATATAATTCCTTTTCGTTGGAATAATAAAACTTCTCGTACAGTAATCCATTTACTAATTATATTAATTCAGTTTCCTTTGAACTTCTTCAATATTCATCATGGAAAAGAGTTCTACAGTATCCCCGCCGTGTTCGCAGGACTCTACTTTGGAGATTTCGCTTGAAGACAATAACTTCCACTTTATTTTCTACTGTATTTTTACTATTTCCGGAATTTTATTGAATTTGCTATTGTTATTATGCTTAGGTAACGTGGTTCTAAAATACCGTAAATCTACAGACATTACCGTATATTATTTGATCATGGTTCATTCCAGTGCAGCTTTGGTGTATCTGAGTTGCAATATTTTTGTTCTCCTGCCTTGTATGAAAAACTGCTCTTTTTATTCAGAAACAGCCTTGAAAATATTAACTTCCTTAAACACAATAGGCTATTATTCGGAACTCGCTGCCATCTGTCTGATGACTGTGGAAAGATTCATGGTTTTTTTCACTCCAGAGACTGATAGAAGTGCTGCGAAAAAGAAGATAGGAATTCTCGTTTTTCCTTGGATTTTCGGACTTTTCATTGTCGGGATTAACACTGTCGGAGGATGTTACAAAAAGTGAGTTTTTGGATTACTGCATTTAAAAAACAAGCATTTTTGATTTACTCTGGTTGAAAGAGGAAAAATTGAATGTGGTTATTTAAGGAAAAAGTTGAATGAACTGACGAAGGTAAGAGCTTTTTCTAAGAGTGAAAAATAAGGTGCTTAATTAATTTATTTTTAAAATGTTTGTTGAAGTTTATTTTTGAAAAACCCGGAAATTCTTTTTTTGACTTTATTTTAAGACGAAAGCATGAGACTAAAGGATTAAGATTATCACGTAGTCAGAATTTCGTTTCAAAATTCAGGTGGATTTAAAAGTGTTTTTTAATCGAGAGAAATCAAAACTTTTCTCTATAAGAACCAGAGAAATCAAATCATAATTTATCAAACTGCCTAAAAGATTCCTGGAAAAATTAATTTTCCAGATTCAACTCTCCGACCTTCCAGTACATAACAGTCTGTGAAGACTGTAACGCCCTGATGAAGCCGTTCCTCATCCAATTCATGTTCGTGCTGGGGCAGGCAGCCCCGGGAGGTATGTTCATCTGCTACCTCGGTATCATCGGAAAAGTCGTGAAAATCAGAACAAATCACAACTTGACAAACAAGAAAATTACTCAAGATTTCAAACTCGTAAGTTCTCCAATTTAGAAACACCTGCAACAATTTCACTTCCAGGTGATACAATTCATTGTCATTTGTCTTTTTCAATGGTTTTCCGCTTTTTTCTTTTTCATGGTACCGTACAAGTTCGGAACAACTTTGACCGGAGTTCTCGTCACAAACATTTGTGGGATGATAAATCCCTCTGTGAACGCAATTGTCATGTTCACTTCTAACAATAGAATTCAACAGACCTTCGCTGAAATTGTCCGGGAAAGGAAACTGATACTGTCAACTACAGCGGGATCCGAAAAGAGTATTCATCCAGTCGTATCTAGACCAAGCGGAAAGGCTCAGTCCATCGGCACCACCCAAGCGACTTCGATCCAGAAACGGCCGTCAATGAATGTCGTGAAAATCGTTCTGAGGCCTCCAAAACAGTAGTTTTTTGTCATATTATTTGATGATAAAGTAAATTAGAGTTACCACTAAGTAAAAGCAATAATAGAAGAAAGTTAGAAGTACGATGAAACTTACAAAAGCTCAGTGTAGAAAAATTTGTGTCGAAATCGAAGAGATAATGGGTTCTTGTATGTTCCTTACAAAACGATGTGTTTTCACTACATGATTTTATATTTTTCTATCGTTGGTAATTTTTCTTTTCAACTATCCTACTTACATCTCTGTGATGTATACTACTTCAATTATGTCTATACCTCAATTAAAGCGTCTCTGACCGAATATTATCGAATGATTGTAATTGCTCTACAATTTTCATTACGAATTCAAAGACCTGATATTGTTCCTAATTGATAAATGGCACACGATACTTAATACTTTGTACTTAGAGACCAGATATCATGCTTTATTTCAACATTATTTTGTTTCTCAAATACACATATGTAGTATCTGCAGTCTTGTGCCACGTCCTCAGGGGAAACTCAGAAGTCTGCCTAAAACGCTCTCAGATTAATTTTTCTGTACATATTGACTTCCTTTTTAAATTAATTCCCGAAGCAATAACACACGGACTGAAAATCTCGGTACTAATAAAAAATTCTGAGGTAGCAAAATATGAGTTTTCGAATAATAACAAGAATAACACAAGTAATTTCTTTTATTTTACAATTGGAAATTTCATGGCCAAATGAAATAGTAAAAAATTGTTAATACTGCAGCATGTGGAAGGTCACCAAAGATATTTTTGTAGAATTACTTCTGAGAACCACCTATTATTTTCCATCACGTATGCACATCAAAAATAAAATTGTTTGTTTTCACTTTAAATTGAAGTAATCAAATAAAATAATAAAATATCACCGATTCTTGCAGCATGTGAAAAGGAAGTCTAAATTAAATTTCAATGTCATTCCTTTCGGTAAATATTTTTGCCTGCACTTCTTTTTGATTAATCGTTTCTTTCGATCTTCCACCTTATCGAGAGCAAAGGCTAAAACACAAGAAAATGGGTAAGATATATGAAATTTATTTGGATGTTATTTTTGAGAATATTGGTTTCCATAAAATAACAGCAGTGAAATCAAGTTGAGACGAGTAGTGCCACTCTCGGTTGTTTGAGTT
>VOSG01000703.1:0-13338 GCA_009761265.1 Halicephalobus sp. NKZ332 | reverse complement strand
ATTAACTGATGTTCAAGTTGGGTCACTAATATAATCATACAATTTTTTATCAGAAGTCATCCATATAAAAAATTAAATTCACAAAGTTAGGCTACAAATGGACATTATTTACCGAATGAAGGAATTTCCTTTTTGATTACTGCTTATCTAAATAGCCATATGATTTCTGTTTATTAGGAGAATTCGAGATTTAACTGAGTAAAAACAATTATTGTTGCAAAAAAAGTATTTTTAGACAAAAGATAACAAGAAAATAAAAAGCTAGTGACCGGATCAGTGATATTCAGATTTGTAAAATTTTGATTATTAGTTTAATTTTTCAGTATTAAAATGTCGATTCTCTGGTGTAAATACGGACTTCGTAGCTTTAATCTAGATCACTTTTAAATTTTTACTAAACTCCTGATTAGTCAGTTGTTCTATTCCCAAATCCTACATTCTTTATTTTTCTGGTTAGTTTTTCTTTCGCTTTAAATTCTCACCTAGCTGACAAGTTGATTATTGATGACGCTGCAAACTTAGATCGATCATTGTTCTTTTTTTCGAGCAATGCTTATATTTTTAATGTGCTTTGGTTAGCTGAGTTTAAACCTATGTCGACAAATAGACCAGTATCCTTTTCATCTACTAGTGTGGAGCCCTAAGTCGCTGAAAGTGTTTTATTTCCGTCTCCTCGAATCAGAATCAGTTATTGGAATGAGGCTTTTTTTCTTATTTTCTTTTTTGGTCTTGGCTTCAGCACATCCTTCGATTCCAAAGGTTTGTATTTCTTCATCGACGACATAATAAGAAATGATCGTTTCTAGAAAGAAGCAAACAATACCGACGATGAAATCGATGTTCCCAGCTTCGGTAAATGTCGTCAGGTAATCCTTTCAAAGCTACATATTTATCCAAAATTATTTTTCAGAAGCAATATTTCGATATTGACACAGCTCAATGTCTTGACTGCACATCATGCAAACTATCAGAATTCACTGTATCTTACTGTTCCAAGTTTAAAAATCATATTTGCTCCACTTGTGAATCTGATACCTACAAGGACACTCCTATTTATAGAATAAACTGCGAGAATACCCAAGAGGATGAATTTATTTTTCCTTACGGTCCACATAATAGTACAACCAGCTTCATATTTCCTATTGACGATACTCGTTCCGAAATCATCGCTAATGATGTAAATAAATTATTCTTGATTGATATTATTTTGTTTTTTCAGCATCTTCCAAGGCTCAATGAAAGTGGCGGCAGCGATGACATTAATAAAGAGACTCTCTGGAATGTTCTTTCTCCTGATCATGATAAAAATGAAACCAATTCCGCCAAAGCTAGCGATAATGACAACAATGATGAGGAGATTCTCCCGAAAATTTACTCCTCTACTTATGACAACGATTATAGCGATGACAGTGACGAGGAGATCCTTCCGAAACTCCATTCTTTTACTCAAGATCAAACTGAAATCAGTTCTGGCGAAGAAGATGGCAGTGATAGTAGCGATAACAGTGAAGAAAAGATGCTTCTGAAATTCCCTTCTTTTGCTCAAGGTCGAACTGAAATCAATTTCGCCGAAGACAACGACAGTAATGAAGAGGCTATTTTGGAAATTCTTTCTCCTGAACACGACCGGAACGACACCAGTTTTATTGAAGATAACGACAGTGATGATAGCGACAACAGTAATGAGAAGATTGTCTCCAAAATTCTTTCTTCTACTCATGATAAAAACGAAACCAATTCCACCGAAGAAGATGACAGCGATAGTAGCGATGATAGTGATGAGGAGAATCTTTGGGAAGCTTCTCTTACTCATAAGAAATCTAAAATCAATTCCATCGAAGAAGATGACAGCGATAGTAGCGATAGCAGTGATGACAGTGATGAGGAGATGGTTTTGAAAATTCTTTCCATTGATCATGACAATGATGATAATAATAGGACTCTTGTTACTTTTCAGAATAGCAGTTATGCCCATCCCTTATTAAACACTGGAAATCAACGATTATACTTTGATTTTTGTGTTGTTGTTTTCGTGCTTAATTTGCGTTTTTTCTTCTAGAATCTTTACTTTATATAAGGGTTCAATTACTTGGATTTGAGGTCAACAAGTTCAGTGGATACGCGTAGCAGTAAAATATTTTCCTGAAGAATATTACTTTTGTAGTATAAGTATTTCAAAATACTGAACTATATATAATTCGTTAAGTGGAAATAAAATGAGTAATAAGGACTGATCTTACATAATGTCCTTCATTTTGTCAAATAAATCTCATTATTTTATAGCTTTATTTACAGTAATAGATTCACTTTTTACTCGATCCTTCTGAAGAAGTATTGGATAATTTAGCGATAACGGAACTTTCTTCTCCGGAACTTTGGTGTTCGTGTTCGAGGAGGGCATTCGAGATAGACCCGGTCAATACGTGATTTTTTTCGTAAAAAGCGATCTGAGATTGGATGTAGGCCTTCGCGAATCCTATCAGAACTTTTTCTCGAAGATTTGTCAAGGTTTCCAGATTTTCTAGTCTTTGTTGAAGTTCATCGAAATTTGATTTGTGTTCCCTGACTATCGACTGGGTCTGACGAAAGTGATTCATATGGTTGTATTGTTCCGGATTCAACTATAAAATTAAATTATTTCAAATTGTTAAATTAAAAAACAAACATTTTCTGTGGTTTTCTTCATATAAGCCAAGGATTCTGCATAGGCGACCCTGGCAGTTTCTGCTTGTTCGGCATCTTGACAAAAATCCAGGATCCCACCTTCTGCAAGGTCATCACAGTCCTCCTTCAAGGCCCCTAAGGCGGTCAGCTGATCATTCCTTTCCGAAGCCGTGATCTCCATGACTCTCCCGACGACATCCAAAGTTTTCTGGAGTTTCGGTCGATGTCCTTTTTTCCCGAGGAAGTGGGAGAGGTCTCGTTCTGCATCTGCACATTCTGAAAAAATAAATTTAAAATAAATTGTTTATATAAAGTTATTTCGACACGAGTTTTCAAAAATATTCTTCCCAACAATGAATAAAAATAAGAGCTACCATTCATCTGATGGATCAACTTCTGGACCAAAGAAAGCATCTTGTAGTTACTGTTTTTAGTATTCATAATCAGCTCGTGTTTTTTCTCGAACTCCGGATCCACAATATTGTTCGCGGACGAAGATTGGAGCTGAGATAAAGCCAGCTGAGTGGCTGTTAGATAATTCTGCTTCAATTTATTCAAAACTTCCGACATTTTCTGAAAAGAAATAAATTATGTAATTCCAAAGAAATTATTACACGACATTTAAAGAAATAAGTTGTATTCAATTGACAAAAATTAATACATGGAACTTTTTGGAAAAAATAATATTTAACTTTTAGGAGGAAATAATTATTTTTAACTCTTCAAAGGAGACTAATTATGCTTCATACTCAATTTATTTCATGAATGCTTGATTCTCGAGATTAAAGAGATCAGATCCGGGTCTTTGGTTTGTTTTGCAGCTGGTTAATTCAGAATTCTCGAGCGACGTTTCATTGTCGACCCGATTTTCCGGTTCCTTGAAAGGACAAACAATAACAAGACTGGCCCAGCGGTCTAGCTTGGCCTGGTGCCAGTCCATCTGCGCGAAAATTTGGATTTCTGGCAATTGCCATTTCGGACTTCACTTATTTGTGGGATTTTTAGAAACAAGACGGAAAACGCGAGAAATCTGTCATGTTTCCTTTTTGTCTTTAAAAGAGTAAGAAAATAAGATAATGGAATAATAAAATAAAAAATTAATATCCTTCTCACTTTTTTCGTGAATTTTATTTATAAAAAATTCCTTTCTTTATGTCTTTGGATATAATGAGATAATTAATACCTTTCTTAATCCATCTCTGAATTTTATTTGTAGAAAATTTCGTTTCTATATGGTTAATAAAAATAATTGATATCCTTCTAAATCGGTTTTTATGGATTTTACTCAAAAAATCCCTTTTTCGTAAACATCTCTGAAAATGATGAATATTCCCTAAATTCCTCTTTTAAATTTTAATTGTAAAAAATTCTTTTTTCTATAGACATTTCCAAAAATGATGAGCATCTTTCTAAATTCGTATTTTTGAATTTTGACCATAGAAATAATAAAATAATCGATATACTTCCTTGTACATTTTAAATATAAAACTTCATTTTTTTAATAAAAACTTTCAAAAATAACAAAATAGTCGACATTTTCGGATTCTAATTACAAAGAGTAGCAAAATAATATATTTTCGGACTTATTTTTTATAGGATTTAAATATAAAAACTTTGAGAAAAACAAAATAATCAATAGCGTGGAAATTTGTTATTCTCAAACTTTAATTTTTAAAGATTCTCACGATTGATTAATAATTTGAGAAAAATTCCCAAAGGTTTACCGAAAGATTACCGTAATTTCCAGGATTATAGGATTTAAACAAAAGGAAGATTTTCGAATAAATATAATTTTAAAATTTTCCGAAAAAGGGAAACGACTCGTTTTTCCTCTAGGACGCCCTGTGGCCGGCATGCCTGAGGCAAACAGCCAAAGGACCGAGGGAGGAAAATTCAGAGAAATAAAGAACTGAAGAGATATCTAGTTAAAGAACCAAAATAGGGATATTTAGAGAAATACATTTCTAAAATCTTAGAGAAATATGTTTCTAAATACCTGGAGGATTGAAATACTGAAAGATGAAACTTTAAAGAGATATATATTTAGGAAATTAAATAACTAAAGAATTAAAAGAGGGAATTTAGAGAAATAAAGGAATAGAGAAATATATGGCTAAAGAACCAAAGGAGCGAGAAGGGAAAATCTAGAGGACTAAATTTCCAGAGAACCAAGTAACGAAAAACCAAAAAAGAAAAACGAAACGACGGCTTCTGGAGCTCTGGGTCCATCCAGGCTTTTCTTCAATTGCCTTTTGGTCTCATTTTCTCTTTCTCAACTTGTCAAAATGAGTTCTTTCATCAAAATTTCGCTATTAGAAAAACTAAAACGGATGTCGTTAGGAAATTGTCTTAACACGAATTTTAGGATCCTTGGGAAATTGTTTCGAGGAGGATTTCCAGAACATATTAGGAAATTCCTGAATTATTGATTTTATGTCTCTTTCAACATTATATTATCATAAAAATAAAGAATTATTTCTCTGTCGGATCCTCTTGACACGAATCCCCAGAAGATTTCGGAAAACTGTTTCAATACGAATTTTTATAATCTTTCAAGGTTTAAGGATTTTCGGTTTCAGATTTTATAAAGAAATGGACATTTAGAAAACTTCTGGGTTCTTTGTTTTGGATCTTCTTCGAAATCACATCATCATAAAATTAGCAATAAAAATTTTTATGAAATTGCCTTGACACGAATTTCAAAGTCCCCTAGAATTCTTAATTCACATATTGTGCAAAATAAAATCATCGTAGAAGCTAAGGGTAAATTTTTGTTTACGAAATTGACTTCAAAACTTTTAGAAAATTTCGAAATCTTTTATATTCAGAAATCCTTGTTTACTGTTTAAACTTTAAAGTGAGTTTTTAGAATTTTTGGAAGAATTCGGAACTTTCAATTTCATTTATTTCCAAAATGTCTCCTGGATTTCGACTAATTCTAATTTTCTGGAAATTGAAAGAAATTGATTAAAATTAAATTTCGGACAAATTGATCTTTTCTTTTTCCTCGAAAAAGTGACTTTGAATAGACTAAACTAATTTTTATTTTCCTTCGATTTTTATTTATTTTTACTTCTCCTTTGATTTTTGAAGGCCGTTTTGAAAAAGACAAAAATGGCCTCCAAAACACTCCTTTTTAAAAAATTCCAGTTTTCACCTTTTTCATTTTTTTGTTCATTATTTTATTATTTTTCTTACTTTTTTATTTATTACGTTCATATTTTTCCACGTTTTTCTTAGTTCTTTATTTATTAGTTTCTTGGATACATTCCTACTTGAAATAGGATGAGTCTTAGAGAAACACGCGATTATGTTGATGTTGGTAACTCTGATGTTCTTCGAGAAACGTATTCTTTAATTTGCTATATTTTTTAGAATGTATATTTGTTAAATACACTGCACTTTTCTATAAATGTAGTACATTGCTTAAGGAGTATAGTATATTTTTCAAAAATAAGGTATATTTATTCTAAAACTTGGTATATTTATTTTCTAAAAAGTGTAGCATATCTCTTCTCAAAAAATCTATTTCTGAAAATTTGATATATTTCGCTTCTAAAAATATACTTCTTTTCACAAATATATATCTTTTTAACTTGATGTATTTTTCCAAAAACGAGTCCATGGATTCTTTCGAAACAAAGAGGAATGTGAATTTCGAAATCGACTCCCAGGCGTCTCCGTTGAAATCGCAGACTTTTCCGATTAATCTATATGAAATTCCAATTTAAAAGATTTGAAAGTGAATTTTCGATTAATCCGTGAGGGTTTAATTTAAAAAAGGTGAAAGCTGAATTTCGAGTTTTAGAAAATTCAAAAATTCATTCTGGTTAATCTACATAAAACTCCAATCTAAGAAATTTAAAACTGAATTCCAATTAATCTTTACGGGATTCCAATTTTCAAATGGAAAGATGGTTATTTTGCTTTCACTAATGAAGTAATTTTCCAAAGAGATTTCTAGTGAAATTAAAAATTTACTTAAATCTTATATAAATTCACAAAAAAAATTCCAAAATATTTGGTTTCAAAGAGGAACTTAAAGATTCGTGTTGAAACTTTTTTTTGGGAAATGTTGGAACAAACATTTCTGTTATTTATACATAATATGATTTTTGTTGTCGAAGTTGAGACAACATTCTTTGTTGATTTCCCGCGCTCTCCCGAAGTTGCTCAACCTTTGCTGAAAATAAATTTTTTGGAAAATTTGCTGAAATAAATTTTCCGGATGAGATCTTTCTAAAGTAAATCGTAATATAAATATCCTTAAGTCATTTTCCCCCGCAAATAAGTTTTGGGTATATTTCTATACTTTTTTTGGTATTTTTTGAGGAAACTTTTTAAAATGAATTTTAGTGAAAAATATTCCAAAATGAAATCTTCCGAAAATAAATTTTGGGGAAAAATCCGGCTTTTTCCTCTGTATTTGTTTCAGCGGACTTGTTCCGTCCGGTGTGTCTCACTTTTTTGACATTCAAATTACAGATTTTGTTTGATATTCAAATTACATATTTTTTTAAATGAAATTACATTCTTATTTAATTTGAAATTATAGATTGTTAAAATTACAGATTTTACTTAAAGGCAAAACTAAAAGTATTTAAATTCCAACATTAAAGATTTTATGTCTTTGTCCTCAAAAGGTCAGCAAATATCAAAGTTATCTTTTTTCATAATTGGATAGTTTTTTTATCGATTTTTGGACAGTTTTCCCTTCTAAGTCCTTTATCGCGAGCTCATTTTTGATAAATAGAATAAACTTTTTCGGTTTTTCTTTTTCTCGATACCGATCAATGCAATTATTTTGAAATGTTTTTATTTTGATTTAAAGTTAATTTTTCTAAATGAAACTAAAATATAATGAAAAAATTAAGTTTTTAAAACTAATTTAGAAAAATAGGCTTTTTTAAACTTTAATCCAAAGAACAAATTTGATTTTTTCACTTCATATTGATCTGTCTCCAAAATTTGTTTTTGATTTTTTAAAAAAATTTTTTATTTCAATGAAAAAAATTAACTTTTGGTTAACTTTTAAACTTTACTTAATATTGATCCGTCTCCAGAATTTATTTTTGACGTTTCCACAACCAAGGCCAGGTTTACCGGCTGCCGAAGAAGAAGAAATGGCTGCCTAGGAGACCGGCCAAGCACTCGCCTTTTTCGATTTTCACGTGTTTTGTACACTTTCTGTTTTATAGGCGAAGCACCTCAATTTTGAGGAATTTTTTTTTCGAGAGATTTTCGATAAGATGATAGAATATTATGAAAGATAGAATTTCTTAGAATCTTTTAGAAACATGAAAGAACTAAGTTTCATTTTTTTTGGTCTCTATTGGAAAATTTAGACTCGTGTCGAGATAATCTTTTGTAATTTCTTTGTAGAAGTTCTTTACAGTAATACAATTGTTTTTAGAGGAAAATATGGCTCAAAATCTGGAAGTCAAGTGGGATAACGACAAAGAAGCGAAAAAAAGATGGGAAACCTTCGCGAAATTCGGAAACGCTACAGCGACGGAAATGACAGGGAAAAACTTCGACAAGTGGCTCAAAGACGCTGGAGTCATCGACGGAAAAACTGTCACAACTACAGTAACTGGGATTGCCTTTAGTAAAGTAGCCGGACCCAAGAAAAGAGCGAACTTCGCTGATACTAATAAGGTCCTCGTGAATGTTGCTCACGAGAAGGCCCAGAAGACCCACAAAGATGTTGAAGTAAGTTTTTACAAGAATACAATAGCAGATCAAAATGAATAGTGATTATTTTTTAATTTGTAAATTTAGGAAGAATTGGAAGACATCATTCAAAAATTGAGTCAGCTAGAGGCTCCCACTGTCAACACTGCCGCCAAAGCCTCCACCGATGGGGTCTACAGTAGGCTCACGGACCACACCAAGTACACCGGAGCCCACAAGGAGAGGTTCGATGCCGAAGGCAAAGGGAAAGGAAAAGCTGGGAGAGAAGACGCCAAGTCTAACACAGGATATGTTGCCTCTTACAAAAACGCTGGGACTTACGACAAGTCCCATGGAAAATGAGATCTCGGATTCACAGTGATTACAGCAATTTCAGTGGCTACAGTAATTACAAGAATATGTTTCGCTTTTTTGTACATAATTTCGTAACTAGCCAGGAACAAATTTTTTTAGTTTTTATTTTTAATGAATTCTCGGCGTTTTCCAAAGTGATTGTGGACCAATAAAGTTAGAAATACCCATATTATCATGCATATTAAAAACTACTTTCTATGGATTTCTGGGATTTTAAATTCCGATCTGAATCCAATTAATATAAGAACTAACTCTAATTTTTTCACTAAAATAGAGAAATAAAATCCTATCATGAAAATGGCAT
This sequence comes from Halicephalobus sp. NKZ332, assembly GCA_009761265.1. Taxonomy (NCBI): domain Eukaryota; kingdom Metazoa; phylum Nematoda; class Chromadorea; order Rhabditida; family Panagrolaimidae; genus Halicephalobus; species Halicephalobus sp. NKZ332. Next base: position 4,322 of record VOSG01000703.1, on the reverse strand, counting down.
TTATCCTGATGTTCTCGGATAATTTTTGACGAAATTAAAATAGACGTTGATATTTTTCATCGAGGCAAACTGCAACTCAAAAATTCAATTAAAATCCGAAATCAATTGACCGACTCGTCCTGAAACGAAAGTCCATATTATTTGAATATCAATTTTCTCCATCGAGGCAAACTGCAATTCGAAAATTCAACTGGAATCCCAAATCGGCCGACCGACTCATCTCGAAGCGAAAATTCCATATTGCTCTTCGTCTTTTTCATTTTGATTTCGATTACTATTTATTCTTTTAAATCTATTTTTTATTACTTTTTAATCTATTTTTCCTGATGCTCTAAATAACTTTCGACGAATGGGAAAATGACGGAACTTTCGAGCGAAGAATCTTTCGGGATTCTCATCGCCGCCATCAAGAACGCCTCCTCAACAAGTGCTGATCAGCAGGAATTCCAAAAGAAGAAGCTCAAAGAAGGATTCGAAAACTCCGCAAAAAGAGTCGATGAACTTCTTTCTCGTCATCAAAAAGATGTATCCAACTCTTTGAAAACTTTCAGAGCAGTTTCTTCCGAGATCACAGCTTGTCGTCAGAGGATAAACAGCGTCAAGAACGCCCTGGCTGCTTCCAAAGTTCTCCTTCACTGTCGTCGAGAAGACTTGAAAAAACTTTGGATCGAAAACGTCGAGCAAAAATGCGTTTGCAATATTCTCCAGCAGATAGAGGAAATAAAACAAATGGATTTCGTCTTCAAAGAAGCCATCAGCATCGGGAAATATAGATCCGGAGTTGAAGTTTTGAAAAAAGCCGATATTATCCTCAACGGACCTCTTTCTGCTGTCGAAGGACTCGATCAATTGAGAACCCATGTGGTGGAATTGACCGGAGTTTTGTTCGAAAACATCGTCCATGAACTTCTGGAACTTCTTGCTGTTCGTCCATTTGATTCTCAGGTTCGTTTTTTATATACAAATCTTTTATAAAAGTGGATTTCCATATATGAATCTTTATAAAAAATTTGTTTTAATGTATCGATTCTTCTAAGAACCAACTTTCAGATGCTCGAATTGATCAAAGGCATGAATGTGGACACTTTGAACGAGTCTGTCTTGTGTATCAGACTGACCGAAAAGTACAAAGATATAGAAGCATCGCTTTCTTCGACCTTACTTTCTTCATCCCAATTTTCTCCTATCGCTTCCAGAATTGCCGAATGCTTGGAATCCTTGGCTGTTTTCGATCAGTTGATGAACGCTCTCGACCAAGTCTTCAACAGATCGAAGACGATTTATATGAAAGCTATAAGCGACACAGTTTCATTGTTGAGACTGTTGATGAAAGAGCCTGTTGCCGATTCTTCTCATCTTGCTCAGTTGATCCAGATCGTAAGTTTCTAATTTTATTCGATTCTCCAACTTTATATTTTACTTTTCCCTATGCTTTTGGGATCTTCCAAAAATACATAAAGATAAATTTCAGTTTTAAGTCTTAACTAAAAAGTTCTTGAAATTCACGTCAAGAAAGTTTTGTAAAAATGAACATTGTTGATTTTTTTATAATAAAATTTTAGGTCGTACTTCAAATTAAAAAAGCTCATGAAGCTCACCAGATTTTGGCCTCTGAGCTTTCAAAAGTTGGAAGATACGAGAAAGATATCAATGTCGAGAAAAGGTTTTGGGAAGCCGTTCAAGAAGTACTCCAAACAGTCGTGATGAAGCATCTGGATATCTATGAACCTGATTCGGAAGCATATGGAGCCGGTGAATCGACGAAGATAAGATCCTTGTTCAGATTCGATGGAACCAATTGTGTTTCTTCGTATTCCTCCAGATTGACTGCTCAGCCGATTCAAACCATTTGCAAGCCGGAACCTTACAATATCATCCCGATTTTCCGAGTCCTAAATGGTAAACGGAAATGATTTTAATGTTAAAGAAGCTTTCTTTCAGATATGGAACAAAGATATGGGTTGACAAAGTTCAGCAACTTTTTGCATACTTTCGTTATGAGTACTTTTATCCAGAGAGTTTGCGATGACACCAAAATGAAAACCCAGACGACTATTTCTAGAGGTGATGTGTGGTCAGCCCTTTCGTCGACAGCGGCTCATAATGTGGTGAGTTGCTGTTTAATTGAATTTAATATGAGGTAGTGAGTTTTGATTTATTTGGATTCACTGTGATGCAATAGGTTTTGGTTTAGTTAGGTTGAATGCAATGCGGTGTATCTTGACTGAATTGAGTCGAGTTGGATTGAATGGAATCTCTCAAGCTTGAGAAATAGTTTGTTTGAGCGACTCGATAGAAATTTGTTTACAATTTCTTCGGTCAGATAGCCACGTCGGAAAAAATTCGCCGTTGTATTATTGAATTTGAAAACAAGTTTGGTTTTAATAGTCTTACCGGTTGAATTGACCTTCGGAAAATTTATGTTTTGGTTTAGATGACAAAGAGGCAAAAATAAAATTTGTAAATAGCAATAATATTATTTTAAAAATAGAAAAGAACCCTTTTGAAAGGAATTTTTGGGACTTTTTTAAAATGGAGAGTTGTAAACATTTATATGCATTTGTTGTATATTTATAGAAACTAGAGAAAGAGTTCATTGGAAAAAATCTTTAAGTCGACTTTTTAAACTTTGATTAAGACGGACAACTTTAAAATTCAGTATTTATTTTTGAGATTGAAAATTCTGATTTTAATGTTTATACTTCTGCAAATTTCCAAGATCATCTGGTATTATTAAATTTCAGAAACTTTTGACGAGTTGTTTGGCAATCTTCGAAGAATGCAAGCAAGTGGGAAATCTGATCTCGAATATGGAGCAATATGCCCTTCAATTTGCCCAAATCTGGCTGGAAATTATCAGTTCCTATGCTTCCTCCGCTTCAGAAACATATTCTAATGTAAGATTTTATTTCTTTGATTGTATTTTTACGTTATTTAATATTCATCGTTTTTCTAGATAACTAAATTAAGATCAGCGACAGATGATGGGTCAATAGTGGAACACAGGAAAATCTCCGCTGCTTGGGCTGCTGATGAAGATATATCCCGAACGTTGAGAAACCTACCCCAATGGATTCTTCTCAATCAAGCAAGCGTCCCATTATTATCATTCGACCCTGATGCCACTCCTACAGGGAAGATGACGTCAATAGTCAATGATTCCGACAAAGAAATAAAAAAGAGAACAGAACGCGAGGCAGAGATATTAATCGACAACCTTGGAAAAACAAAATCAATTGACAGAAACGAATTAATAACAGATATGGAAAGTTTCAGATCATTAATATGCATGCATGAAAGTCTGCAATGGTTCGTTACAAAAATGAAACAGATGATATCAGATGTCCCGAAACGTGCAAAAGAAATTTTAAGAACTTCATCAATATCGAAATTAGGTGGAGGAGAACAGAATTTACTAGATGCACTAAATATCGAACTGAACCGTCTAGAAGAACTTTCCGAAATTGGATTGTTGATGATACATCTGGAACTTCGAGTTCACTGTTTCTATTATTTATTGCCTCTGGCACAATTTAAATCCAGTCAACCACACGATGATATAGACAAAGGAGTCGTTGAGTTCGGACAAGACATGGTTAGAATAAACCAACTGCTGAACAACTACATCCTTCCCCAAAAAGTCAGACACCTCTTTGAAGGGTTAGGATATCTGTGTGCTTCCATATTTATTCATTCCAGGTTTGTTTTTGTGTTCATCCTTTAATCGAGAAAAGCTTCAGTCAACATATGACGAAACTCACTGAATCGAACAAGAAGAGGGTTATTAGAAACATCGTCGGTGTCCAGCAGCACCTTTGTCGACTGACGGGACGGAGGGAGTCGGAGTTGGACCGAGCCAAGACGTTCTTCGACCTACTCAACAAAGACCCAGACCAACTCTTAGCCATGATCATGGAAAGAGGGGCTACATTCACTTTCCAGGAGTACACCTACTTGATTGCCTTGGCCGTGCGATCCGATCACTCGCTCTCCGCCCAGCCGGGAGCCCTCGATGCCAAGATCAACCAACTAAGATCCATCCTGTCTCAGTAACTGATTGTACTGGTTTATTTGGAGAAATAAACCAATAAATATTAAACACGGTCGGCCACTTTATATAAAACAAAACAATCAACAAAACCTTGGACAAAATATTAGAAGAGGTCAGTTGAAATTATTTCTTCTTTCCTCCAGCAGCCTTCTGGGCGGATTTCGTCACCTTGCCGGTACCGGCTTCGGTCTTGTCGACAGCCTTGATGACACCCACAGCAACAGTTTGACGCATATCACGAACGGCGAAACGACCAAGAGGAGCGTAGTCA
>VOSG01000702.1:0-13361 GCA_009761265.1 Halicephalobus sp. NKZ332 | reverse complement strand
CTTTCGCACCTTTTCGAAACCCAGGTCCCGCGAAGAACAAATCTGTTGCCATAGTTCATTGTACTTCCTCATTCGCCTGTCTTTCGTTATTGATTGTCGGGAATTACCCTCGAAATTTCCAAAAAAATAAAAGAATAATTTCTGTGAAACCCCTCCAGGATTCTCGCACCCTTTTGGAACTCGGGTCCTGGGACGAAAAAATTCGATATCACGGTTTCCTGTATTTCCTCATTCGCTGGTCTTTCGTTATCGATCGTCAGCCGATTTCGTTATTTCAAAAAAATTAGAATTGTTTCCCACGAAATCCCTCCAAGAAAGCTTTCGCACCCTTTTGGGACTCGGGTCTCGCGACGAAGAAAGTCGTTGCTATAGTTTATTGTATTTCTTCACTCGCGTTTTCATCGATTGTGGTGTTTTTAATTCGTTTTTACCTCTTTGTTTTTCAAACGGTTAATTTTTCAACTCGACTTTAGGATTCACTACCAAGCATGACCACCCGTGTCTACATCGGACATTTGGCGTCCCGCGCAACCGAACGCGACGTCGAGGACTTCTTCCGCGGATTCGGCAAGATCCGCGACGTCATACTGAAGAGCGGCTTCGGCTTTGTGGTGAGTTGATATATCAATGTTCCCTCCTTCACCTATTGCTGTCGTTTCCAGGAGTTTCACGACCACCGTGACGCTGCCGACGCCGTCGACGAGTTGAATGGACGCGATCTTTGTGGAGAACGTGTAGTCATCGAACTCTCTCGTCGTGGCAGAGATGATCGTGACCGTGGCAACCGTCGCGATCATGACCGCGGCAGTCGCCGTGATCGTTACGGACCTCCGGTTCAGACCCGTTACCGTCTGTCCGTCGACAATCTCTCAACTCGCTGCTCTTGGCAGGTCAGTTTCCCGACTTCCTCACTTCTATTTGGGTCTAACGCCGTTTTCTCTTAATTTCTGCATCAAAAACCTATCTATTTCACAATTTAAGGCAGAAGAGGACGACCTTGTGTCTGCCACTTGAGTAGAGGAAACTGGAGTTACCTTTTTCGGATGCCTGGCGTTTTTTCTGACGAGAAGATGCTATGAAAAGGAGAGATGCCTCGTTGCTCTTTGCCGTTCGCTTCTGAATGGCAAGGGGGCACAACTGGGGATGTGCTAAATTCAGCATCGGATGTGGAGGCTTCTCTTCACGGTGCATTTGATGAGTCTTAACTGATGTGACACTACTTTAGGACCTCAAGGATCTCATGCGTAGCGCCGGTGAAGTTACGTACGCCGATGCCCACAAGAAGGAGCCGAACACCGCGTAAGTCCATGTAGCCCGTGGGAGATCTGACCTTGCTTTTTCAGGATTGTCTGCTTCTCTTCTCACTCCGACCTGAAACGTGCCTTGGAGAAGTTCCAAGGAAAAGACATCAATGGACGCCGCATCAAGTTGACAGATGAATCTGACGCAGCTAACGGTAACAACCGCCACAGCAGAAGCAGATCGCCCCGTCCAGCTTCCAACTCCCGTTCACGTTCGCGCTCACGCTCACCGAGAAGCCGCAGTCGCTCACCAGTCAACCGCTCCCGTTCCCGCAGTCAGACTCCAAATGAGCCCTGAGTAATCAATTTGATCTTTCTGGTTGTTTTTTCCGCGATCTTGTTTCCTCTTTTGTATTCGCTACTTTTGGAGACGTTCTGTTGTCTGTTCCTGCAAAAACAAAGGCTTCGAGTTGTCGAGATGTATCCAGGACAGATGACGGTCATGGAGCCGATAAATGATATCTAAGCTTGAAGGAAGGATTTAGAGGATGTTGTTAGATGACGGAGGAGGCCGACGTTTTGGACGTGTCGAGCGATATGGAGAAGTGTGGCCCACTTCTTTGGACGAAGATGGAGATTGAAGTAGAGGCCTCGAGTGGAAGTTACGGAAGGATATTCTTCCACAAAGCCAAATCCAAGCTTCAGCAGGGTCCGACATGTGGATTCGTTGCTTTATTTTTGGCTGCTAGTGCTGGAGGGATCGTTATAGAGGAGGACGACGAAGTTGACGTTAGCGATATGATGGCTTGGGCGAGGATGCTCAAGTTCACTAAAGGAGGAGAGATGTTCTCGGGTAAGTTATTGATATGGATGAAGAAATATAGAAATGTTTTTAGCGGAATGGTTGATGAGGATTGGGAACGAGTTTTATAAAAAAGGAAGCTTTGAGACTATTGGTTTTCCGTCAGGTTTCGATATTGTGGAGAAAATCAATGATGGAAAAGTTTTTTTGGTCCCCTATGATTGTGATAAAAACTTTGATCCCATTAATAGGAATGGAGAAGGAGCTCATTGGGCCGCTGTCGTTGGATATTTCGTGATTGGAGGGAAATCGGAAGAAAGTACGAATAAAATAAGCTTTGAAAAAGTGGGTTCGGAAGTCAGGGAAGAAGATCTCTACGTCGTCGCCTACCAGGGGAAGAGCAAGTAAGTGCTGTTGGATGTGTTGCTTTTAATTTTTGTTGAAACCTAGGGAAATGAGTATGAAATTTCGTAATTTCCGGTCTTGAGTAGGAATTCGTGTTGAGAGAATTAATGATGTCTTTAGTATTAACTCTCGTAGGATTTACGATGTTCTGATCTCAATTCTCATAGTTATTCATTTTCAGGCATCCGACTTTGTGGAAGTACTTGGACCTCAAGGGAAGTAACAACCAGCTGAACGTGCCGGATAGGAAGAGGAACGAATTTTTCCAACTTCCAGAGAAAGAAAGTCCGGAAGATGTTGAACTGTTTGGTCTTAAAGGAAAAGCTATCATAGTAGATAAAAGGAAATAAATTTTTAGTTTCGAAAATGAATGTTTATGGATTTTTAAACTTGGGATTTTTTGAGATAATTGGCCATTTTTGGGAAAGGACAGAAGTGGTCCAAACTTCCGGTGTTTTTGGAAAATATTCTGTGTTGGCCATTTTTTGGAGGAAAATGGCCACTTGGATTTCGTTAGAGATTTAGAAAGTAAGGATAATGGAGGAAAAAATGGTCAGAAAATATTCCTTCATTTTGGACTCGTCAACTTTGGAAGGTAAAAATGTCGAAAGAACAAAATGAAGAACAACGGAGGTGGAAGATGTTAGCTACAGTAAGTGAAGGTGTATCGAGTTTTATTTCGGAAAGACCTAGAAGTTGGAAGCTTATTCAAAAATGTCTTCCAAGAATTATAGAATATGGTAGGAGCGAAGGGATTCTTCAAGTGAGAGAACCGGTGGGTTTTAAATTTCCGAAATAATATGAACCTTAATTTTTAGAGTGCTGCTTTTAACATCACCGGAATAGTCCTCGCAGCACAGGAAGAAGCTCACAATGTAAAGGAACACAGATCAGGGGATAAAGTAAATCTTCCCACAAACGATATCACCTGGATGCATGAAGCAATTCCTTTTCTTCCCTTCCCTGTGGCTCTTCTTTGTTTATTTTTGAATATTTTTATTCCTGGAAGTGGGACTATTTTGAGCGGATTTTGTGCCTTATGTATGGGTCAGCCGAGGATAAACTGGAAGGAGGCGAGAAAACTGGGGACGATGGGACTCAACCTCGTCGTCGGAGTCAGTCAGTTCTTCACCATCACCTTCCTCTTCGTCGTAAGTCCCTGTGTCCATGGCTGTGACGAGTTCGATTTCGAAATTAATGCTAGAATCAAACCTACACCTTGCTTACAATGTTGATTAATTTTCATATATGAAAACTACTTTTCGTTTCTTATATGATCTCGAAATCGGATTCTTTGTGAATACGAAGTTTATTTTTTATTTTTAAAGGATTTTGTTTTTCTATTTCTCAAAATTATTTAAATCCAATTTAGGGTTGGTTCTGGTCGATTGCGTGGGGCGGTTTGATTATCATACATGCAAGTAAGTTTCCAAACATTAAAACCTTCAATAATCCAATAATAATTTTCGGAATCGAGATATCAAACTTCGAATTCTGAGTTTTTTTCTCGGGAAAATTCCGTAAAAATCCGTATTGAGACAATTTTGTGAATATTTTTATTTTTAATTTGTACAATTTTACAATTTTTTGTATTTATATAAATCTATTCCAGTGCAATATCGAGAAGCTCTCCAACAACGTCGTCAAGAAGCCGTTGCTACAGCAGCCATCGAAGCTTTGACGAAGGATTCCATTCTTCATCGTCGTGATGTCAAGAATCTCGTGAAGAAGAAGAAGGAATCAGAAAAAAAATAAACCCGATCAATCAGTCGCATGGGAATATATCCTCCAAGGGACCAGATTATTAGTGATATTAATCCTCTAGGAATGGGTGCCCCTAAGGATGATAGGTCCTTGGTGATATTGGTCTCCAGTGATAGTTAACCCCTAGTGATTCGTTAATTTTGAACCTTGCTGGTCCTTCTTGTCACCAATTTTTTATTACGAAATATTTTTAATTCCCGAGTTAGGAATTACTGTTTTTAAAACAAAAAATATACTATGATATACTGCAACTAGGGATTTAACGTCCCTGAGGACCTAATATTCTTGGGGACCTAAAGTCTTTAGGGAGTTAATCCAGTCAGGAAGCTATTGTCACATAGCCGGTCAATCCTATATCGAATTCATTGGAGCTGTCAACATGACATACTCGATTCATTCACGAAAGACCAAACTTTGTTATTAATTAATCTAAAATGAGGGCTTGTCTGTGGAAAATGTCCCTTTCACATTTTTCACCTTGAGTAATTTCGAAGGATAAAACAGCTAATGAATGTTTTTTTACGAATAACAAATTCCATGAATTTTCGTTTCAAGAGTTTCCGGTTAAATTTCTTTAATTATTAATTTTCTAAACGTTCCAAAATATTCATGCATTTTTCGAGATTTTCCAATTGAAATTATTTTTTAGAAGAGAATGTTTTTTTATTACTTTAAAATCTTTCAATAACTTTTCGTATCGAGGATCCTCTGGTTGAATTTCATTGTTTTTCATTGTTGATTTCTTCATTAAAGTGTTTTTTGTATTGTAATCTATGACCATGCAATATTGAAGTATAAAATAATCCGTAAACATCAATTAAAAAATAATGAAGCCCGATTGAGGCTCGAAATGAAATTCAATCGGAAGATTCCCACGACGAAATGTGGTCAAAGATCTCTCGAACCGAAATTCGATCAAAAATTCTCACAGCGAATTCCGGCCAAAGGCTCTTGAAGCGAAAATTTTCGACGGATTCTTGTATTGAAAAAAAGCCGATTAATCTTTTCCTTAATTTTATGTTAATTGAATATGAAAAAATTAAAATCACCGAAAACGGAAAATAATAGAAAAAACAAGAGAAAATGGCAGGAATATTCTGGAAGAGTGATTACAGTAATCGTGGTCGTAACAGACACAAGTTTTGACATTATTGATAGGATTTGTTCTGCAACCCGCGGGTTCGAGATCATAGGACCGGGTGTCCACTGGGAGACAAGTCATCGCGACATCTGGTTCTTCTGGAGACCGGTAACTCCTCGAGGAATAAAAATAATCGCTGTTTAGTTGTCTGAAAAACATTTAAATAATGAATATTCAATTATGTGAAGGATATTTCAACTTTTTTTTTTCGACTAGGAATTTTAAGATTGTGGTGATATCATTTTTTTAGAATTTTATAGCATTTTCTTTCTTATTATAGTATAATTGGTGATTCAGATTCTTCTAGAATTTCCAACGACCATCGTCATTAGAAGAGAGTGTAAAAATCCCACGGATCGAATTTAGTTTTCCCACGTTCTTCATATTGCTTCCAAAAATTCTTATTTTCTTTTTTAATTAAGAAAATTCGATAATTGAGTTAAAATCAAGCAATTTTTTCCGAAAATATCTCAATTGAAAAAAGGAAGCTTGGGTTTGGGCATTCAATCCAATTTTCATTTGGGACGAAGCCGGATCTGGAGTCGGATTAGCCGACTTCACACGCGCGACCGGGCATGAAAAGTCGAATTTTAAAAAGTAGAATTCCAAACTCTAAATAAAAAAGTGGACTTTTGAACTGAAAACTTAGAAACTAGAGTTCGAAGTCGAGTTCAAGAAATGTTTTGAAATAGAAATTAAAAAATTAGAATTCTAATTTTAATTTCAAAGTATATTTCCGAACTGAAAATTGAAAAGTATAATTCGAAGCTGTAAATGGCATGGCTGTTCCTGTCACCTTGTTTTTCGAGATGATACAACTTAAAAACGTCAAAACAAAATCTACTAAAATCCACTAGAAGGAAGTCAATTTGTAATTCATATATAGATGCAAATATATCCAGTCAGTCCCACCTGCAGCGAACTCAAAGATTCAAAGCTCGGCAAATTTCTTTCAGAAACTACTAACATGGTCTTGGAAAAATTCTAGAAGTTTGAAAGCAATACTAATACACCTTTATACAAATTTAGAAAATAATTTTAAAGTACATTTTAAAACAATTTAATATATTTTTAATAGAAATGTTCAAAGAAATATTAAAATTGTCTTGACGAAAAATTTTTGAGGATTTCAAAATTATTAATGTTGCTTTGATGAGAATTTTTGAAAAGAACTAATGTGGTCTTGATGAGAAAATGAAAAAATGAGAAAACTTGGAGAAAACTGTCGAGAACAATTTGGTTCTTAACGAAGTCCTCGGATAAAAGGCCTCAAAAGGACATCGGAGCTTTTCCGTTTCCCTTGTTAGGTGCTAATTGTATTTTTTTCATTTGAAAATTTCCCAAGATAAAAAACTTTGAAAAGTGTACTCGGTAAAGATATTATTAATATGGAATATAATCAACAAAACTATTGCTACTATGGTATTTAATAAGAAAGATGCTATTAACATGGGACTTGTTTAGTAAAAAAAACATCAATATGAAAACTCTTTAATGAAAGTGCTATTAGTATAAAATATGCTCAATAAAAATGATTAATATGAAATATTGCTAGTGTGAAGCAAAACTAATATAAATTATGCTTCATAATAAATATGATCAAGTGCTATGCATAATATATGGTCCACATAAAATGTGATTAGTATAAAGTAAAATTAAAATAGATATTATATAAAATTAATATGAAGCAGATTTAATATTGAAGCAAATTTGACATTGAGGAAAATAGATATTAAATAAAATTAATACAAAGAAAATGGATATTAAATGAGATTAATATGAAGTAAAATACCTGACGATTTTGAGGCAAGCAACGCCTTCACATTCGTTACAGTGGGATTCGCAGTTTGAGCCGTCATAACACAGTAATCCTATCGCTGAATAAAATTTCTTAAACAATCTCCAATCGATAAAAACAAACCCTGTGGAAGTGAAAAAATACAAACCGAAAGGAGAAAACATCGAGAAATCGAGAACCAACAAGAAGGTTTGTATCTCATGGAAAAAAATTCAACCACATTTGAATCCGGCCCTTTTTCGAAGAGTAATTAGAAGATTATCTAAAATTGCACTAATTAAATATACAGTAAAGGTCAGAAAGAGTATTGAAGAGGAAATCTGTATTTTATATCTTTAAGTTTGTCTAATCTTAGAAATTCTTTACTTTTATACTTTTATTTTTAAAAATGAAAAAAATATTCTTGAGGGAAAACTTTGAAACGACTTCTCGAGATTTTTGATTATGGACATTATCCCGAAATTGTATTAATATAAAAGTAGAAACAATGCTCGTACGAAATTGTCTCGAAAATAATCCCTAGAATGTCCAGAAACTTCCGAAACTTTTGACTTCCAATATTATTCAAAAATTATATAATATGAGAACTAGACAAATATTTTCACGAAATTGTGTCGACACGAATTCTCATTTTTATACAATTCTGGAAGGAAAATAATTTTATACGAACATTCCAAAATCATGATTGACGAAATATTGTTTAAAAAAATACTATTGCGAAATTAAAATGACTTTTCACGAATTTCCAGAAGTGTATTTTAAATTGTAGAAGATCTCAGTAACGATAAAATTGCATTCAGAACAATAGACCGGAACAATTACAACAAGGTTGAGAAAGCAGTAATCAAAAAAAGGAGTCATCAAGAAGAAAGCAGTTATCAAAAAGAAAGTAGTCATCAAGAAGAAAGTTGCTCTAGGGACGGCAAATGACACTTTTGACAGGGTCTGTCGAGAGGAAAAAGGAAAACGCGGCCGTCGGGCCTGATGAGGAATTCGGTCCCGCCCTCTAGAAGACAGAGGAAGGCCCCCAGGTGCTCGGGGGTCTTGACCAGTTAATTAGCTTCCGAATGCTGGTGTCTTTTAATTTTTGTACTGGGGTCCATTCCAGAAAATTAAGTCTTCTTTAAAAGTCGAAAATTGAAAAATTTTAAATTGCAAAAAAAGGAGAAAAATTTTTCAATATTTTTAGTTTTGAAAATTTTTTAATTTAGAAAATTTAAAAATTGAACAATTGGGTAATTTGAAAACCGGAAAGGCAACTTGGGCTTGATGGATGACTTAAGACTAAATTCCAAGCGACAACCCCATGGTCTTCAATTTCTAGTAACAAAAAGAGGAGTCTCCGAGTATTTTGGAAGAAAGGTTAAAATATTCTCCGAAATTTATATTGTAGTAAAAAATAGTCGTCCTCAGGGTACTCTGGAAGAATGGTTAAAAATTCTCAGAATCTATATTATAGTAATAAAGAGAAATTGCTCTTTGGGTACTCTCGAAGAAAGACGGGAATTATTTTGGGAAATATTATTAAATTAGAATTGTTCTTTTAGAACATTTATGAGTATTGTTCGAAATCCATATATGGCAGCAAGACGAAAGACTGTCCTTTAGATTTTTGGAAGCAAAGTCTGTCAAGATTACCTTGAAGGAATGTTATTGAATCAAAATATTTATTCTGGAATATTCATGAATTTTTTCCATAATCTACACGTAAACAATTTACGTGTATTAGTACAAGACGGAAGACTATTTTTGACGCTTGGGGAGCAAAGTAAAATCAGCTAAGATAATTTCTAAAGAATCCTATTGAATCAGGATCGTTATTCTGGGACATTCATAGTTTCCAGAATTAATACATAACAAATTACGTATATGACTACAAGACAAATATTTTCCTCAAATACTTGGAAACAAAGTCTTCATAGTTTTTGAAGATTTCGTGGTGGGGAGAAACTAGATCGATGAGGCCAATTTTAATTATGTTCCACTTGTTTTCAGGTCTTTATATTCATTAGGGATTTCATGGTGGAAGGTAACAGGATTCGATTATGAGATTAATCTCAACTCTATTTCGCTTATTTTGGAAGCGAATGAGGCTTCAGAACCTCCATGGTGAAGGTCGGCTGCATTCGATTATGAAACTAATTTCCGTCTCGTTTCGCTTGTTTCGAGAAACGAAGTATTTATAGTCACTAATGATTTCGTGGTAAAAGGTGATTTTGCACTCACTTATGAAATTAATTTTAGTTATCTTTCATTTCCATTTTTATTTTGGAAATACTATTAATGATTTTCGTGGTAGGAGACAATTTTGGATTTCCTTATGGGTATGGAGATCAATTTGATCTTGAACTTTTTTCTGAGAGGATAGCGGTGAGGATCGGCAATCCACTTGAACTCGATTTTGATCATATTTGTTCTTTTCGCTTTCGATTTCAAGTTTTCGTCTTTTTCATTTTTTATTTTTTTTATTATGATCGTATCTCAGATATTTTGTTTTCTAGTTATTTTTGGAACTTCCACAGCTATTGTATGCCCGCAGGGTTGGACTTACTACAATGACCGGTGTTGGTTCAAAAGGTTTCTATTTTTCAAATAATTCTTTAGAAAATAAATTTAATTATAAAAATAATTGCTTTAAACCATAATTACTTTAAAAAATTATAGTTCGCATGAAAGTTCTTGGCTTGATGGGGATCAAGAATGCCGTCAACGATACGGAGCTTCCTTGGCGACTGTCCAATCAGAAAGAGAAGCCAGATTCGTCGAAAAGTTAAAGAAAGCCGATGAATCTGTTTTGAAATTTTTCGATCAATCAGATCCCCATTTCATGGATTGCTTCACGAAAACAGAAGGAGCAGCTATTCTCGGAGTTTCCGTCGTAAGTAGTAATTCTATTAATTAGGTTAACTAATTTATTATTGTTGAAATTCCATAATTTTACGGAATCAGATAAAAGGTTCTGGGATTTTCGAGAACTTTACGGAAGATCTAGGATTTTATGAAATTTTGTAGAACCTTCCGGGAGTTTTTGGAACTTCTCAGAATCTGCTCTTCCAAACAAGGATCCTAGAAGTTTCTAGAAAATTGTACAGATTTATATCGAAATTATTTCGTAATAGTTGTGCTTTAATTTTTAAGACAATTTTTATTTTGCTTTTTCTAGACCTCGCCGTCGAATATAAAAACAGCCGAACAATGTGTCGAGGAATGTGCGAAATCCCAGGAAAGATACGACCAAATTTGTAAATCCGCATTATGGTACAAAGAGTCCAAAGAATGTGTTCTCAATGAGAAGAACAGAAACGATTCAGAAGCTGTTTTTGTCCAGGATCCAGACATTTCCGGAAACATTGATTACTATGAAAAAATTTGCGATTCTGAAAAAGGTTATTTAACATTTCTTATTAGAAGATAATTTTTAAAACTCCAAGATTGAAAAATATCTTAATTATTGAATTACAAGAATAACTTCAAATTTCAGAAGAAACAGAAGAAGTAGAACCCTCGATGTCAAAGAAATCAGGAATCTCAAAAAAGAAAAGAAAAGAGATAACCGGAATCCGAAGTTGCTTTTCGAAATTCAAACATTCTTCTCTCGTCGGATTCGTAGACAAAATCCACGACAACGTGACGGAAAGGGAGTGTTTGACCAAGTGCTGGAGATGCGAACAATGTCTTACGAAAGAGCACGAGCCTTGTAAATCCGTTATCTACTACGAGTACGTGGAGGCATATTGATCTTTAATTTTTTTAATAGTCACAATTTCCTACAGCACAGTAGAAACTTAGAATCCAAACTCAAGATTTTAAATTCCAAAAGATCCCAGAATTTCTTTTCGAGGCAATATTTAAGAAACTTTATACTCGATTTTTGGAATAATATTTATTGGTTTCAGATCATTGAAGCAATGTGTATTGACGAAGGAATCGAGAAGAACACAAGCAGACTACTTCGATCAAACAGAGCCTCTGGCAATGTTTTTCGAAAGAAGGAAAGACTGTCTTTTCGAGATGTGCGAGGATCAAGAGATCGACCTTGTTTTCGCCATCGACGGATCTCAAAAGACGAGTTGGTTTGGGTTCGAGAAATCCTTGAAATTGATCGATTCCATCGTGACGGCCATCCATGAAACCACGGAATTCTGGAGACTTACAGTGGTCCAAGTAGGGACAGAGGGTCCCGCGGTGATTGAAATCGAGAGGAAATCCTTCGACACCTTGGATGAATTCCGAAGCACTTTGAGTACTGTAGCACAGAGGAATTCTCCCGGAAGCAGACTCGGAGATAGTCTCGTCGAAGTTGCGGACTACGCCATGAGGATCGCGGACACAGGAGAGACGGACTTCGTCTGGATGCTGACCTTGACTTCTGGATCCAGCGATGACTCCCTCGATGACTTCGAGTTGATGAAGAAGAAAAACGTAAAATTTGCAATTTTATTTAAGTTGCCAAAATTCGAAAAGAATTCTGGATTTTCGTTCTGAGAAATTTCGTGAAAATTTTAATTTTGAATTTTCAGTTCTTTACTTCTTTCGCGATCGGAGTGGGATCAGACCTGGATTTCGTAAATCTGCAGAAGATCGCGACTTCAAATACTCACCTCATTCATTCTCAAGAAACAAAAACCATTATCAAAGAAGTCATTTCGAAACTTTGTCCATCTTCCGAAGTGACTCCTGAATCCAAAAATGAGAGTATCGAAAGTATCGAAATTTCTCTTCAACAAAGTAAGAAGAACGAAATCCAAAAAAATAAGAAAATGAACGAAATCGACGAGATTCAAGGAATGAAAGAGATTGGTGGAATTAACGAATTCCATAAAATGAACAAGGGTGATGGATTTTCTTCGAAACCAGAAGCGTACAAGACCGGACCTTGGATTCTCCATGACGAAACAGCGATGAAATTTTTGACTAATAAAGGAATCAAGACGAAAGTTGCTCCTTCGACAATTGTTTTCATGGGAGAATCGAGGAACAAGAATGCCCAAAAATTCAGAAAGTTCTTATCCAGTGGAGAGAAACTGAAAAAAATCGCCTCGGATTTCGTCGCCAGTCTTCGAAACGATTCTTTCATAGATATGGAAGAAAAAGGCAAGTTCATCGATTTTATTTTTCCGAAAATCCTTGACTAAAACCTTATAACAATTTTCGAAACTCTTAAAAATCCAGTCAGAAATTATGGATTGCTCAGAGTCCTGATTTTTGGAAATTCGTGTTGAGAAAAATCCATAATAATTTCCATATATGACTGTTACAATTTTTTCAGAATTCCGAGGAGAAAAGTATTGGATTGGATTTCGGAGATCCTATTTGGGACCTTTCGAGTGGTCTGATGGAAGCAAGTTGGAAGATTATGAGATAGACAAGAGCAGACATTTGGAGGTGGAGATGGATTCCGGAGACTGTATCTACTGGTCCGACGATCTTCGATGGAACCAATTGGATTGTTTCAATAAACTCCAATTTGTCTGTAATCTGAAGCCGATCCAGACGATAAACGAAAAACTCGAGGAAATTTTCGGAAATTCTGAATTCGACTCTATTGTGGGAAAATCCGTCTTCGAAAAAGATTTAGTACCGTTTGAAAACATGAACCCAGATATTCCGGTATCCCACGACCCTCAACCCCAGGCACCCTCAATGCCACAAATGCCGGAAATGACTCAAGTGTCTCAGGCGCCGATACCTCAGATACCCCGTCCGCCGGAACCCCAGCCCCAAATGACAACTAAGACTCCCGAATTTTTCCAGTGGGGACCAGACGAAAGGTTCACCATGAGACCGCGCAGTAACCCCCCTTCCGTAACACCTCCCTTCGAGATGGAAAACATCTCAGAACAAAAGACACTTAATCCCCAAAATCTCCTTGAATCCGCAACGATGTCGCATATCCTTATTCCATTTGGAGGATAATTATAAATTGAAATTTTGTTGAAAATAAAAGTTTTTAATTATCTTAAAAAACTGTTGCAAAAGTGAAAGAAGAACTTCCACGATGAGAATCCGATGAGTGGAGGAGAGGCGATATTCGTTCTTCTTATAGGTTGATATGTGAGGTAATCTTTTGCCTTTCCTCAAAAACTCCTCTACACTTTGATACTTTTATTCCAAGAAGTAGGTAATCATATTAGGTTACAAATTTATGTACAGTAAGGAACAGAGTAATACAATTTAGAATCAATGTCTTTAATGAATTTAGAAACTTAA
>VOSG01000701.1:0-13405 GCA_009761265.1 Halicephalobus sp. NKZ332 | reverse complement strand
TCCAAGATTTTTATTAAAAACACGTATTTCCGATTGAAACAAAATTTACAGCCATGGAGGAATTTCTATCAAAATCTACTATTTTTATTTTTTGCCGAATTGAGGCCACGGAGAATATTGCTGATAGTATTGTCCATAGGGAAGGCCACTCCATCCTCCATAGTGTCCATGTCCATATCCATGCCCATATTCATGCCCATATCCATGCCCATGATGATGGTGTCTGGAAAGTTTTAAATTGCTTCTAAAATACTGAAGCGAAAACCTACTCATGAGAGTGTGAGTGAGAATGCGAATGAGAAACTACGAGAGAAATCACAATAGCGAGGGTAATCAGCAAGGTCGAGATGAACTTCATCTTTTAAACTTGATGCCAGTGACTCCATGGACTACTTGGATGTCTTTTATAGTGGTTCCGAGTGTTTCAACTTGGGTGAATTTCGATGTGATGAAACGATTTCATCCCCGCTTCGACGTAAAAACAAGAAAACTGAACTGATCCAGTTCGTCGAATCAGTCTACTCGTGCAATAAGCCAGTTAAAATTTAATGATATAAAAACCAAAGAGCTTATTAGCGGAAGTCGAAATCGGAAGAACATCAAGTGTATCCGGATCACAAGGTTCCAAATTTCAAAGTCATATACCTCAGTAAAATTTGGTTTTTATTTTTGATTTCCATAGGAGTCATGTTGGCTTAATGAGTTAGTGTAGAAAGAGAATGAAAAGAAAATAAAACTGAAGAAAGGTAAAAGTTGAGAGGAAGTTCCCGAGTTTGTTTTCCTCAGCACCGGTCTCGTCACGAAAAAGAGTTCTCTCCTCTTTGGCGCGCTTTCCTTTTCCTTGTTCTCGTTGTTTCGCCTTTTTATTGTTGTAATTGTTGCAAATTTTTATTTTTTCTATAATGACAGATCTGAGGACAGACGAATTTTCTGCTGAAGATGTCAAAACCAAAGATTACTATGTCAGACTACGGGGATTGCCGTTTTCTGCCAAGGAACCCGAAATTCGGACTTTCTTCGATGGTGGATTTTCCGATTCACTCCATATATAAATTTTTGTTTCCTTTCAGGTCTGATAGTGGAGGAGATCCAATTGATATCTACTCCCGATGGCCGACCGAGTGGAGAGGCCTTTGTTGGATTCAACTCGGTGGGTGACGCCGACCAAGGGATGTTGAGGGACAAGAACAAACTCGGAACGAGATACGTCGAAGGTTCATCGTTATTATCAATTATTAATACATGAAAACCGTCACTTTTTCAGTTTTCCGTGTTACTGAACCTGAATTCGCCCGAATCCGGAACGGCGGCTACGGATCCCAAAACATGTCTTCCTCAGGATTTTCTGGGTCCCGTCACTCGAACGGGGTTCTCCGTATCCGTGGATTGCCCTACTCCTGCAAACAGAACGAGCTGGTCAACTTTTTCCAAGGTTTGTTATGGGCAGCAATGTTCCCAGGGAAAGCGAGGGACATTTGGTGCTTGTTGTCGAGTAATAGTTCTAATTACCGGGTTATTAGGTCTCTCTGTGGAAGAAGTGGTATTCGGTAAAGAGCCCGGGGAAGGGGGCCGCCCAACGGGAGAAGGTTATGTGCGATTTGCTACCACAGAAGACGCTGAACGTGCTATGCAGTTTAACGGGCAGCATTTGGGAAAGAGGTGATTTCGAATATGGGATGACACTAGTTTTTTATGAGTCGACTGTCGCTGTTTCAGGTACTTGGAGCTCTTTCCCTCGGATATGGAGCAATTCGAAAGGTTCAAGCGTCAAGTAGCTTCGAACGCTCAGCCGCTGAACTCCTTCAATTACGGCAACTGGAGTCCATGGCAGGAAGGCTACTATGACTGGAATTCCTATTCCGGAAGAGGAGGAGGAAGCTACAGAGGATCTCACAACGGCGGGAGCATGAACAGCTACAGAGATGCTTCTGCCAAGTCTGCTTCGTATGGTTACAAAGATTCTGCAGCTAGACCCGGTCCATACGATTATCACGGTAGAAGTTACGGAAGGGGAGAAGCAGGTGCTTACAATGATTACGACTATGGATATGCAAATCAGGGCTACATCGGATATCACGATACCGGAACCAGTGAGAATCGAATCTACCTCCGTGGATTGCCTTTCAGAGTGAGCGCTAACCAGATTATGGATTTCTTTAGTCCTCTCCAATGTGTAGACATCGAACTCGGATATCTGCCAGATGGAAGGCCTTCGGGTGATGGCATTGTTGAATTTACCAGTACTGATGATGTTCAAGAAGCAATGAGAAGAGATCGTCAGATGATTAATAACCGGTTGGTTTTAACGGATTTTCAAATTTATTTCTGGTTTTCCAGGTACATTGAGATTTTTGGACCGAATGGAATGAGAGTTGCTCCTGGAACAACCTACAAGAGAATCGGTGGATCTACCAAACCTTCGCTTTCCTCCGCTTATCAATGGTAGAAGACAAGTAGAATTCCCACAACTCTGCTTGCGTCCTGAGTTTTTATTTGTTAGATCTCTGGGGGATAATTGTTTTGAATTTTTGTTATCGGGGATCTTGTTGTGTTACTGTTTTGTGAGCAGTGTTTCCTAATTACAACGACTTTTGATCCCAAGTTTCATTTGAACATTGCAAAAAAACGTGGAAAAAATTAATTATCCGTAATTGAACTTTGAAAAAAGAGTCATCACAAGTGAGAAATTTTTCGGAATTCTCTAGGCACTTTCGATCATTGATGTGCCATCAAATTGAAAGAAATATACAGATTACTAAAAAATAATTATCACAACAGGTTTCATGGACGGTGAAATCTCGTGTAGATTCTGCTGTCTGCATGAACGTTCATCTCTGTTGCTTTAAAATCATTTAGTTCTTTTCTGATTAAGGCTTTTTCAGCAGGCGTAAGTCTTGTCCAAGGTTTGTCGCCCTTTCTGTCATAAATCTCGGCTTCCGTGACCTCCACGTAGTCGTTGAATTTGATGATTTGTTTGTCCTTTAGTTGCTGGATTGTCGGTCTGAAGGATAGTTTTCTGAGGAGCATTTTTCTCGTTTCGTCCATATTCGCCTTGGAGATGGCTTGTTCTGTCTTGAGGATGTTTCTTTGCTCCAATTCCTCGGCCAATGGACGTTCGGAAAGTTTCCTGAAAAATAATCCAATAATTAAGTTAAAAAGAAACAGCTTTTCGATAATTTGAAAAAGATAGTTAAACGCGGAGGTTTTCACCATCGCTTTTGGCAACTGCCTGTGAAACTCGATGATTGATGAGTGCAAAATATTATACTCAAAAATTTTCTCAGGATTAGCTAAGATGATTTTCTCAAAATCAGTTTCAAAAAGCAACTGTTGCAAATTCCAAAATATGTGTTTTGCTACTTGAAAAACTTGCGAAATTTTAAAACAGACATCTTTCGGTAAAAAATGACATCGTTTTTCCATAAAGCAAATAAAGTTCGAGACAATACAAAATGAAAACGTCTTTAACACAAAAGTAGCGGAATCACAAATCAGAAGTTAAATGAGTTTAAACAGTAAAAAATGTCTTCATAAATAAGAACACGAAATACAAAAATGATTTCATTGTATTGAAAAGTATAAACAATTCACCAAATTAATTTAAAAAAGGCATCTCATTAAGTGAGTTTAAAAAATTTGTTTCATTAAGTAAATTTGTCTGTAGCTTCTAGTCACGTAATCACAAATACTTTTCACGGTCGCTTACACATTATTCCAAACCTTCGAAAACCATCTATTCAATAGATAAAAAAAATTAATTTCACCTCAACAAATCCACATTTTTCTTTTTTTGAAAATTGTAAAATTAAAAAAATAGCTTCCTACCGAAAATCGGAAAAATTAGTTTCCTACTTAAAAATTGAATTTATTGCCAGAGGGTGGTTGAAAAACTTAAGTACTCAAGTATCATAAATCTCTCCCTATTAACTATTCCCACTAGTGCAAAATTTAATTTTAAAACTGAGAACTGTAAAAAAGTTTTTTCGAAAAAAAGCCAAAAACTAAAGCACTTACAAAATTCTGCAAAACCATTGTTTTCAGCAAAAATCCAAAAAAAGAAAAACAAAAAAACTCCAAAAAACTAATAAAACCAAATTTACGTAAAAACAGTCCTTCGGATTTTTAATTTCCAAATTTTCTGGATTTAAAAGCTTTCAGGAAAAATCCAAAAATCAAATTTGAAAGAAGTTAATTTTTAAATAAAATACGTTTCAAAGAGGAAGTTTTTAAATAAATCAAATTACGCAAAAAGTACATTTTTAAATAAACTAAATTTCGAAAAAAATCAACCCTTTAAAAACCAAATGTTGAAAAACATTTAATTTTTAAGTAGACAATTTAACAGTTTGTCTGACAATGGGATTTCAGAAAGAAAAACAACTTTGGTCCTTTGGTTCCTTGAATAACAATTAGTCTCCAAAGTTGTATACAATAAAGTCCTCAGGGAAGCAATTTGCTGGAATGCTTCCAAAAGTACTACATTTTAGGGATTAAAAGTCAGTAAAGTTTACTATAAAGAAATTACAAAACCTGATATTTTTCAATATTAATGAGAAACATTTAAGTGAATTTTAATTTTCAAAAATATGAGAAACGTCTGGGATTTTAAATTTGAGAAATATGAGAAATCTTTGCATTTTAATTTTTCAATGGGTTTTTATGAATTTTAATTTCAAAAAGTTGTGCTGACCTTTCTAACTTCAACGAGACTCTGTGCATGATTTTCCTTCTTTCATCGGGGGTCTGATCCGGGATATCGTCCACGGGATCAGGGGCATCCAGCTTCCTGGCCATAGTGTCTCTTCTTTGGATTTTCGCGGCAAAAGCACTGTTAATAGCAACTTCATCATCGTCGTCGTCATTCAAAGTCTGTTCCTGATTTTCGGTGTAATCGTGGCTTTCGCTCATGGAAGGTCTCGGAACGATTTTACTCGCGATCGCCGGATTCGTGCTTCTCGGGGCTTCTGTATCCGCCACCGAACTTCCCCATCTTCCTATAGCTAATCCGGGTGTTTTTTCCGAAGCTGTTGATGGCTTCGGAACGAACAAATCTTCGTCGCTATCATCCGATCTGTACTTAATATCAGAATCCGAGTCACTATCGTCCGTCAGCCGACTTGGGAGATTATCTTTTCTTGGTGAGGACTCTTTTTTCAGAAAATCTGAGTTCTCCTTTTTCATCAGCTGACTATTGCGAAGTCTTGATGGTTGTCCAGGTCTTCTTAATACAGGCTTTCTCGGTTGAGCATTCAGGTCCGGCTGAGAGGCCGCAACCTCTTGGTAAATTGGAATTCTTCTGACAACCCCGTTCATTTCTGTCTCCGTCCCTATTTGGGTACTTTCAAACACACTTGTTTTCTGATTATTTTCTGAGGAATTGGGTTTAACAATACTCGGTAACCTTGGAGGAATTTCAATTTCCGTTTTCATAGGAGGCAATCCAAAAACAGAATCCCCGAGTTCTCCAGCAATAGAAATCACCGAACTTCTGTCTAATTTCACGGGAAACTGGGTAGAGTGGACAGGAAATGTCGTTATTCCAGATACTGTCGGAGAATTATCCTTTTCACTTCCTTCTTTTGTTGGTGAAGATTCGGGGGAAGAAAAAACAGGAGGATGAGGGAGAAATCTAGTTACTGGGAATCTCGGAGTTTCTGTCCCGATTACTGTACTTCCTGAATTCCCCGAAGGAAAATGGTTCTCCTTATCTGTTTCAACGAGTTGGATTCTGTGGACTACAGGGGTAGAAAATTCATTGACGGGAAGAGAATGTAACGAGGTCTGGCTGAAAAACGAGATTAATCCAAATTTCGATCTTCAGTTTTCAATTTTTAATTTTCAATCAATAAACATCGAGATTGATTTTTGACGAAAATCCCTTTTTTTCGAATAATCGTTTTAATCAACTGAACCTTAATTTCACCTGACCAATTAATGCAAGCCACATTGATTGATGATGACAAACTCCGGTCCCAGAGCGATTGGTGATGACAAACTTAGTTCCCAGAACAAGTGTTAGTCAATCAAATCCAAGTTCAACAGGAATGCGTTTGCTCAGTTCGAGTTTACAAATCCTCAGAGCATTTCCGGCAAAAATTTAAAAAAAAGCAAAAATCAAATAAAAATTGATTTTCGGATTCAAAAAACCGCACCAAAAAAAATTAAGCAATTTCTTAATTCAAACTAACAACACTGGATCATTTTTAGAATTGATTTTTGAGCTTTAAAGAAATAAATTCAGAAGTCAACGATCAAAACAAATCGCAAAGTTAATTATGAAATCCAAGAATATTTAAGAAGTAAGAAATTTAAATTTAAAAAGATCCACTTCGAACTCTCATTCGAAGAACCCTACGTCCCCCGCCTACTTAAAGTTTTTTAAAACTCTCTAAAATTCTTCCAAAACCCACCAAGAATTTACTGTAGCTATTGAATTCGTCGATGCTCTGCAAATTTCAATGCCGGCTTCCGAAGAAATCTTGTTAGAATTCTCACCTGAAAAAAACACTTAATATTTGATTTTTCGAAAACAATCTCAAATTTCAAAAATGTGGAAAAGATCAAAGGAATTTTATCCACCATTCATTCAACCATCTGTCAAACGCAAAAAAAATTGGGTAATTAAAGTAAGTAATGTTTGTCTTTATTTTCCTAATCTCAATGAAATTTAACTTTTTTAAATACTTTTTTCCGGACTTTTTACTGTCATTTTTCCCAGAAAAACAGAACATGAAAAACAGTCTAGTTTATTTATCCAGACTTGAAGTCCTTAAAGTCCTCAAAATCGTAGTTTTGACAGTAAAAGCAAACTAAAAACGTCACAGAAATATTCTCGAAAAAAATAAACCAATTCATAAGTCATTTTAGGATAATCGAGATTAAACTAAAACTTATAAAAACAAAAATATTTTCAAAATAAGAAATTTAAGGGAAATAATAAAAAGTTTAAAAATCAATAATTTTACATTCTCGGACAAATGACACTTCGAAACGCAGCTGACACTAAAGTGATAGTCCAAGTTTTAGTTTCCATCTGTTTCTCGTTCCAAAAACCCTATGATGGAAAATTAAAACAACTCGATCGCTATCAAGAGCGTCAAAGGTCAGCTTTGAAAAGAAATATGGGAGTGTCTGCTCTTATCAGAAAAAATTAGACAGATTTAATCCTTAACTGAAAAATTCATGAATTGGGGAGCCCATAAATCTACGAAAATAAGCATCAAAACAATTTACAAAATTCAAAGTGTGAAAATTCATGAAATTGTGAGACTGATGAAATCTTTAATGTAAAGACAAAAAATTTGTAAAATCAAAAATTCACAAAATCTTGTGATCCAAAAACAAACAAAATAAAATCTCAGGATCCCAGAGATCTGCGATATCATCATCGTTTTTGTTTACAGATCAAAAAGTGTACCTCTTTCTAAAAAGAATAAAGTTCAATTCAAGGATTTTATTTCTTTTCATAAAAAGAAACATCCTTATCCTATTTCTCTCGAGGAAACAGGTCCATAAAATCCATGGGTACAAAAGGAGTAAATCAGATATTCCGACTCTAGGTCAGTCGTTCCATTAGATTTTGGATTAAATCAGAAGGAAAATAAAATCCGAAGTATTCATTTCTACTTTAATTTTCATGTCACACTAAATCGGAAAAAACTCCATTTTAATTTTAAATCAAATCGGGGAACAAAACTCAAAAAATAAATCTAAATTTAACTTCCAAATGAAACCAAGAAAAATAAAATTTGAACTGATTTTCGGCAAAATCAAAAAGAAAATAAAATTTAAGATCATTTTTAAGAATCACGCGCAAAAATCAGCTCAACCAAAGATTTTCTGGATGAAGTTTTATTTTTTCAAGTAGATACTCGAAGGATTTTTTGAGATCAATTACTGGTAAAACTCAAACAAAAATTTGGGAACAGAAATATTGTTTTTAAAAATACACATCCCCTGTTTATTTCAAATACAAAAACTCACTGATGGAATTTTGTGGAGTGGAATTAACATCTAATCTTCTCTCCCCTATTGTCGTCGGAGTTTGCTTCAGACTTGCTGCTGCTTGGAAATATTGTTCCGGGGAGGTCAAGTGAGAACCCGTGGAAATGGAATGGACTCCTTGAGAGTTCGTTTTGCTCGAATTACTTCCTGTTCTTGCTAATCTCGACTTCTTTGACCTTTTTTTCCATTTCCATGGCTTCAGAATTCTTAGCCAAAATTTCGAATTCTTAATAGAAAAATGTTGTCTTTGATTACTTTGACGAGGCGATCTTCCACGACGCGAACCGGAACTATAAAATCCAACGATAAAAGTTTATGTAATGCAGTCACTAACCTATATATAGATCCGTCAATGCTCTGACTTCCTCTCTGGCCTCCAGAAGCCCCCAAATTCGTCGAACTCAGAGGGACTCCTCTAGGAGCAGCTTTCAGGTTAGTCGCCGTCATGTCTTCTGGATCCTCAGAAAAATCAGAAATCAGCGAAACAGGGATTTCTTCACAAAAAACAGAAACCAATTGAACAGGGGTTTCTTCAGAACCTGGAGCAGCTTCTGATTCCTCTGTCAAACTAACTTCGACCAAGTCGGACTCGCATTCTTCATCCAAAGCCACTGAATCTGGAAATCTTCGATTAAAATTCCGAAACTAAAGTCAATCATTCGAGAATGTTACTTCATATATCAAAATGAATCAAAATCCATAAATAATCGATCTACATGTCATGATAAATTATCGGAAATGAAGAGATGAAGGAAATTGCGCCATCTTATTCATAAAAATAAAACTTTCTTAAAGCAATAAAACCCCGGATCAAAAATCATAATAAGGAAATTTTACAACACTCAAAATAAATATTAAATCATAAAGAAGAAAATAAAGGAAATACTAAAGAAATAAAAGTAAAGCATCTAAAAAGAATTAATTTCCTTTTTTAAGTAGAAGAGCTGGAAATTACATTCTTTAAAAAAATTAATTTTCATTTTCAAGCGAGGAAAATTAGAAACTTCCAGACTCTCAATTCATGTTTAAGTCAGACGGAATCGTCGAAAACCAGAAACTAAACCTTGTCGAGGATCATCTTGCAACTTTCTCTCTTTGGATAAGTAAAAATCTCAAAAGATAGCAAACTTTGCCAGTGGCGATGTCGGCGAAAATTTGTCAATCGTGCATTTTTCGATGACCCAGTGGAATAAGGAACTTTAAATGATCAAAATGGTGACATCTAGGAAATTTTAAAATTGAGACAATTGGTCGGCCAAATCTCGAAAACCCCGTTCATCCCAAAAGTCAAGTTCCAATACAGAAGTTTTGAAACAAGTTCGAAATTACATTTAAACTCTATCTTAAAGATTTCAAACTATGCTTAAATTATTACACTTCTTAAAAAATGATCTAAGCTAGTCATACAACATCTATTCATCAATGCTAACCAAAAGAATTTCAATCGCTTTAGGCCTCAATCTAAAATGACGAAGATATTCTCTTTATCTCAGAGAACACGAGTTTTCTTTCCAACAACTGTTTCAAAATTAAAATTGAAACTAGAATCCACAAAGAACAGGAAATAGTTTTTGGCCAGAGTAAATTTTTAAAATAAAAGACAGTGAAAAGCATTTAAACTGTTTCTTGATTTTTTAAGTCACAAGGAAAGCTGGACGTATTTCTGGAATTTCCAATGGAATATGAAATGAACTTGTAAAATTTCCAGGAAGAAGGATAAATCCAGGACGAGAGAGTTTCAAATAACGAAGTTGGAATCAAAATACTTCGTTTTTTAATTTTTTATGTTAATGAATTTTCGATAAAAAATTTACGACAGAGCTTTTTCCGAATTCAAAAACCATTTCTTTTAGAATTGAGAAATAAATACGAAAGATTTTATGACTAATTTTAAACTTCGACTATGAATGTGTTGAAAAATAAAGATAAAAAATAAAAATCAAAGATTCTAAAGATTTTAGAAAGCAATCAATAAAATGAAAACCTCGTTTTTTAACGGAAATCTCAGAGCTCAGAAATTCAGAAAATTGTTTTTCTCATATTCGATCATCTGATTCCAAAATGAAAATAACAAAACAAAATAAACATGAAGAATCGAAATGAGTCAAATCTCATTTTTCCCATTTTTGTTTCACCAAAGAATCGGAAACAAATAACACATGGTCTTCATCAAATGTTTTAAATTGAAACAACAATTCCAAAAAACAGTAAGGGAGGAAGTCAAAAACTCTTCGAGAACAAATTATTCCAAGTTTTTTAAATAAAATTTTCAAGACCAAAAATTTGTCAAGATGCTCTTCTTCGAAATGAATAAAAATAAAAATCTAAACAATCAAAAAAGCTTTCACAAGAATTCTTTTTTTCGAAATTTTTAGGAAAAAACACCCCCACCCGGAATTGGATTCTATTCAAAATAATTTTCAATGAAGTCGGGTCCCGAACGGAAGTTTTCAGTAATCTAATTTCGTGGAGGATAAAGTTTCGAAAAAAATGAGGAAAGATCACGGAAGAAAAATTTCCTCTTCCTTTTTGAATAAAAATCGTCCAAAATCATAATTTCGTATCTTCCTATGGACCTACTTTCCGAAAGGAAACAAGCAGAAATTTGAAATTCGAAACACGGTCATCTATCGGTCAGTCTTTTGAAAGCGAATGTTCTCTACAAAGACAAACAGGACTCCCGATTGAGTAACATAAGCTTTCTTGTTCTACTTGACTTTCGCGCAATACTTCATCATCGATCGAAACACCTCCAAACTAGGTTCGTATAGTTTATAAAAACTCCAAAATCGGAAGTTTCTTACGCAAGGTGTTCTGTGGGACATCTTCAAACGGGACTTTCCGAGGACAAAAACTTTCCTCTCATCGTTACCTAATCTAGCTAAAGTTGTACAAGTGCAAATAGTCCAAATTCCGTCGACGAAAATCGAAGTTTATTTAACTAGGGATAAGACCAATAAGGACAATTTTTGTTTTTTAAACAATAAACAAGGTTTATTTCAAAGAACTATTTCCTAAAAAATAAAAACAGTAAAAAAGTGTGAAAGAAATTCGTCCAAACTTCGAAAGACAGTTGTTCAAAAACGTCAAAGTAAAAAATCCACGCGACAGACAATCCACAAAAATTCACAAAATCCATTCAAACTTAATTCTGAGCGCAACTTTTTCGAAAATTCATTCTTTTTAAAAAAGAAAAGAGATGAAAACAGATAACTTTAAAGTTTTCTTTCCACCCAATGTTTATATAAATATTTTCAAGTGGAAGATATTGGTGAATTTTTTAATCGGAAGTTTTAATAAAAAACTCGAAAGATCAAGAGTCAATCGCGAATTCGGAATTTGACTCACAAAATCAACAATAATTACTTAATTTTTAAAATCCTTTAGAAATAAATCAATGTGAAGAAATCTTTTGTTAAAGCATGTGAAAGAAAAGGGACTTGCGCAAAAATTTGCAAACGAAAATTGCAGGACAAACTGTCTTCTCGACACTCGGATTTTCGTTAACAAAATTCGAAAAATATTTAAGTCTGAAGAACTCCTACTTGAAAAACTTCTGGAATAGAAAATATTACAACGGAAAATTCTTTCAAATAAACTGAAATCCAAAAATTGCATCGAATTTAATCTTATTTAAAAGATGAAAAAACTTTTAGACTCTTCACGTGAAACCTGTTTCATAAATCTGAAAATTCAAAAATAATGGATCCAGAGTGCTTTTCCTAAAAGTAAACAAGCATCGAGGTCTTCCTCAACAGAAGCCCCTGGCTGACTGGCACCGCCACATATGGACCATAATCGAATGAAAGTCAAACTGTCCCCGATTGTCAAGTCAAAAATCCTAATGCAAACATTTTAAGAGACAAAAAAAGTTAACTTGTTTCCTGGGAATCTGATTCTGAAGAAAAGTCAAAGCAAAAAATCCGCAGACCAAGTTTCACTTTCATAAGAACGGAATTCCGTAAATTCCGAAAAAATAAAAATTGGCTAAAATCAAAAAGAAAAAATATAGGATTTAAAAAGCATTTTTTCTATTGAGAGTCGAAAACATAAAGGAACATGGAACTAAAACAAAAAGTACAGAAAATAAACAAAAAATCATCCCCAAATTCATCTACTCGAAATTCATCAAGTGATTTTTGTCAACAAAGTCACACGGTCCAAAATCTTCGCAAACAGTAGGAAACTAAAACAATTCAAAAAAATTCAAACGGAATTTAAACAAGAAAAGTTCGTTTTTGACGAAATTATAACTCCCTCCCACAAATCTCTGCAAAAATGTTTTAAAACCCGCGTTTAAAATTTATAAAAAATTAATCCTTGGGTTAAGGTCTTACAAAATAGAAGTCTTCACAGAAAGAAACCGAAGAATCCAGGAATTTAAAAAAGAACTTTTTGAATTAAAACAAACCTTGGTCGGTTTCAGGATATTCATTTTTTATCTCCATTAATTCAGTTGGATTCTCTCCGGACCCAGGACTTTCGTTTTCATCTTTAACTTTCTTCCGTAGCATTTTAGAAGGTATAAATATTTTAAAAGAATTTGAAACAGCTACACTTTTGGGAGCAACCTCAGAGACACCTTTGTCGTCTACCTCCATTGCTAAAATCAAACTGTTCATAAAAGCAAATAAAGGACAATCGATGGGAGTAGGAAATGATAACAATGTTTTTGAGAATTTCGATAGTTACTCTCGTGATGTTGAAGATAAAAAATATAAAAAAATGAATGGAAATTAGAAAACATCATCAATGAAAATTGGGGAAAATAATTTGAAAAGTATTACAGGAATTAAAGATGTTGGAAGTGGCAACTTTATTGAATTAAAATGACAGAAGATCAAAAATAGAAAATGTTGGTAAAATCCCAGTTTTAGATCTTTGGCCAAGGTTCCCAGTGGAGTGAATTTCAATGAACGACTCCTTGGACGGATACGGAGAGAGCACTTTTAAAGGATAAAGGCATTTTTACAAGGAAGTTCACAACCGAAACTTGTTTACAGATTGTTCCCTGAGGAAATACCGTTGGACATGTCCCCGAAACTGGTCAACGACTTTGAACCTAATATAAAGAACCTACAAGAAAGTCATGTAAGAATTAATATAGAAAAATCAAAAGTGTTTTCAAGAAGAGAATCGAGTTACACTGCCGTTTGGTTTTAACGAAGAGAAAAGATGACTAATGGGTTTGGAAAAACTTACTGTCAGGCATTCCAGCGTCTCTATTTTCATTAGGAAATATCACTGGTGAATCAGAAACCTCATCCATTGAGGAATCGAAGAATTATACGGATAAATCAATATAGACCTGAAATAAAAGATAAGATAAATCTGAGGAAGGTAAATTTAGAAAATTATCATGTCATCAAGAAACTTCAGTTCCCCATATATAAGAATTTAA
>VOSG01000700.1:0-13418 GCA_009761265.1 Halicephalobus sp. NKZ332 | reverse complement strand
TAACTAATAATGTACTATTTTATGGTATTATTAATTTAATTACTTATTATTAAAGTTTTTGAGAATCAGGGTGTACGTATACTTATGTCCAGGACCTTATTGATGTGATATACTAATACACTATTTTCCGAATATAGACGCATTAGCAACAACGCATCCAATGCATGAGAGCCATCTCAATACACTGATACATTACATGGTATACATCAGTCTGTTTATCGTTTTTAACCGCCCGCAGGGAGTTTCATTTCATTCGCTAACGGTTAAAACTTGAAAAAAGAAAAATAGAAGTAAAAACCTAATAATAATGTGAAGGAGGGGTTTCAGCATTTCCATCAATTCTGCTTGAACAAGTCTAACATGTGCAGGATAATGAAAGGTCTGCTGTCAGCATGAAGCTGGAGTTGAAGAAAGATTATAATACGAAAATCTCAGGCAAAAAGTGAACTTATTTTCATGAGTTAGGTTTAACTTTGATTCGAAGTTGTTTAAAAGGAAACTTTCATCCCTTTATTTCTGATATTTTTTAGATATTCTTGAAAAAGTATCTCCAGTGATTGATTGTGAGAAAATACAATTTCGAAATTTGTTTAAATTAAATTAAAGTTATCGAATTTAAAAGGAGTACTTATTTATCTCGAGCTTCCATACTTTACCTTCAAAAATTGTCGAGAATTGAATACTTTTCAAACCTTTAAATACCTCTAATGAAAATCCAAAAAGCTATTATTAATCGAAATTTTCAAATTAGATTACATTATTTGGCTGACGCAAAAGCACTACATAGCAATGAAAATCTTTCTACATTTCTAAAGGTATATAATTTTCGCTATGACGTTTTGGAGACATTTCCATTCTCTCAACGAAACTATATCTTCTTTAATTGGCTTATTACTGAATATGGCATTACTCATTATAATAATTACCGTGAAGGTTCAAGGGATGAAGAAGTTCAGCTACTTGCTATTGCAATGTTGCTGTATTGATTTCTTACTCAGCATCATTACTTTCATCGTGAAGCCTGTGAGTTTACAGAGTCAAAAATACTCGTCTAATAAAAAATGGCAATTTTTGGGGATTCAAAGTCGTTAAAATGAAAATTGGAAGATATTTAAAACAAATTCTTCAGGTGATTACTATCTACGAGTCCAGGATGTACAATCTTACCGGGGGTTATCTGAGAGCATTTGGAGGAGTTGTTGAAATGCTGGGGATAACGATATGGCAGATATTCTTCTTCTTCACCATCTGTTCCATGCCAGTCTCCTTCGTTTTCAGATACAGAGTCCTTTGTCAAAATGCCAATATTTCAATAAAGTTCTACTTCTCCTCTTTGGCCATTTCTTTTCTTTGTGCCAGCACTTTTGGAATTATTGTATTTTTTACTCAATATATACCTGGGAAAGATGTCGCTTATCTAGCAGATACGAAACTGAAGTGGTTACTGGCCGATGATGAAGGGAAAGTATTGGCGGTTTCCGTCGGGCAGGTAGGTGATTTCTTAATAATTCAACTTCTGTGATAACATTCTTTTCCCGCCTTTTATCGTGATATTACTCTTTAAAAGAAGCAAAAAAATTTCCCTGAGGGGGTTTTCGGTCGCTAGGGGTCAAACCACTGTGAACACACGCCATCCCGTCCGATCTGGCCAGTTAAGCACCGTAGGGCTCGATTAGTACTTGGATCGGAGACGTCCTGGGAATCTCGAGTGCTCCTAGCCTTTTTATATTTTTTACTTTTCAGGGCCTCCTTGCTCAGATCCTCACCTTCATGGACTGTTTCATCCTCACAACAGTTTCGTATGGGATCATCATCGTTTGTAACATAAAGATCCTAAAATTCCTCAAAGATCAACAACACGTTCTTTCTCCAGCAACGAAAAAACTCCAAAGAGACCTGAACAGAACTCTCACAGCTCAAGCACTGATCCCAGTTTTTGTGGCCTTTCTTCCTCTCGGGATCCAGTTGGCAGGAATCGTCCCCGAGTGGGATCTGGCTCTCTTTACTTTCATCGCGGGCTGCTTCTTTCCTTGGATTCCTGTGTGCAATGCTGTTAGCGTATTGTTCTTCGTCAGTCCTTATAGAGCAAAGATTATGAGTATCTTTTGTAAGCAAAGAATAGTGCCCAGTTGAACAATTTAGTCAAAGTGGAAATAAAATGGTTCATGAGAAAATCAACTTTATCTCTGCAACTGGTCTGTAAAATATATAAAAAACCATTTGATAAATAAATCAATCTTGGTATCTCCCGTAGTACAACAATATACATTTTATATGGAAGATGAACAACTAATTATCTCTTCACTTTTTGTGTAAATAAAAATAAATCAAAGAATATTTTCGGAAAATAAGAACAAATCAAGGTTGAATTTGACCTTCTCAATTAGAGATGTATTCCTTTAGTGTTTATCAGAATATAAGCTTTGTATAAGATGATGTCAGATCTTCTGAAGAAGGTTTTAATCGAAAAGCATGGAAGGGACAGTGGTCTCACAAGAAGTCCAATTGATTTAGGTACTGCACATTGATCAGAACTTTCTCATTTGTGTCAGAATTGGGATTTGTAGCCATTTCTGAGTTAGATGGATTCGGTGATATGGTCAGGTGCGTACTCCATTACGATCTGGGATAATTGACCTCAAACCTGAGTAATTAAACCTTTATTTCAAAGCTCGATAATTACGAAGAGCTATAATATGATACGCGATAAGGTAAAGCATTAACAACTGTACTGTATTTGCGAAATAGCAAAAAGCCATCAAAAAATTTGTTTGCTGAAAGGTGGAAATGTCGACCTCCCGAATTCATAGATTATTCATTTTCTTCTCTCAAATTTGTAGATGATTCACTTTTTTTCCGCTGCAATCAAAGGGCATGTTATTCGAACCTCAAAAATTTCGTCGTAGAGCGCTTGAGGCCACTCTCGATGATCTTACATCGATAATTTGACTTGAAACAAATTGAAGTTGAAACGAAGAAAGTTGGCTGTCGAATTTACTTGTATTTTATATTATTGCATTAAAATTGTGTATAATCTGTTGTAAAGGTGGATATGTCATATTTATTTTTTAAGAATTACGACAAATCATTTTGATCTTATTTGTTGTTGATTCCGTAACATCTTCGAGAACTGGTTCCATGATTTCAGTATTATAAAAGAAATCTGAGAAGAGAAACGGTAAATTGATTTTGATATTTTCTGAGCTCCTAAATTTATCGGCACCGGAATCCTTAAGCCACGAAATTTAGAGAAAACGAGACTGAGGTCAAGAAATGTGAAATTTAATTTTTCGATATTGCAGAACAAAAGTGCGTCCCTTCAATTTTGGTAGCCGGTCTCATTTCACTTTTCTTCTACTTCCAATTTATTGGCTTAGCACCACTGATCTTTCCATAATTCTATTATAGAGCGATAGAGGAACATCGAGCACAAAAACTTTTCAAAGTTACAAAAGATCATTTCATGAACTAACATTGTGGTGCATATACAGTGTCGTCTACGTGTTCAAATTATTGTCTAAATAAGACTCTTCAACGATGTATGGAATTCTTCGTAAACTTCTACTGAGTCTATTGGCATTATTAGTTCTGTTTCATATAGTTCACTTTGTCACGGAAATGGACAGATTAAAAACTGTATTGACTTTCATAACTCCGAAGAATTTAAATGCCATTGATTTCTCCAAGAAAAGATTAGACAGATTTATTTTTTCATCAGGCAGCGGTGGCTGTGTTGGTATTGGGAATCAGATGTTCAGGATAGCGTCTCTCTATGGAATCGGGCTTTTTCCAAACGTCAACAGGACTCCAGGGTTGAATGGACCTGAGGACTGTGTCAAGGGATATGTCAAGGAGTTTTCCGAAACATTTCCTAATGTAATAAAACTTGTCGAATTCGATGTGGGTTCTTGTGAAGATAATCTATATAATAACTTTTTACTCCAGGATTTGAGTGATAAAAATGTTGTAAAAACTACTTTTGGAAGACGAGTGTATGAGAATCCAGAAGTGTAAGATTCATTTTATTCGAAAACTATTGTATTTTGTTTTTAGAATCCACAACGTAAATGACAAATACCTCATGGTCAATCATGGTTACCTTCAAGGAGTGAGGTATTTTAGTTACGTTATGAACGAAATCCGACAGTTGTTTGACTTTCACCCGAAGGTGAAAACTCAGGTAGAGGAATACGGGAATCAGCTGTTCATATCAGATACTGTTTCCCACAAAATGTGTGTGCATATTCGGAGAGGTGATTTTATTGGCCATCGGTTACTGGAAACGAAACAGGACTTTCTCATCCCAGCAATGGCTACTGTGAGAAAGTTTCTTTTAGATAAGTATCCCCGGAAGGATATTTCACTCATATTTTTGACCACTGATTGGGAATTCGTTGATTCATTGGAATTTCCAGAAGAAGATTATTTCAACATATATCGTCCTAATTTACATTCTCGAGCAGAGGTTATGTATTTCGGAATCAGATATTGTGACTCTTTACTAAACTCGGCTAGTGGATCCACATTCTCCACTTGGATAGGACTGTTGATGCCTGAGGAAAAAGACGTTTTCTACAACCGACGGGTCTTTAAAGACATCAGTGAGGATATAGGGAAGGACTACATCGATTACGAAAGGTTTCCTAAACATTGGAACATTCTAGAGTTAGACGAGTCAAATAAAACTGTAGTTATTGATAATAGATGGAATTTCGAAAGATATGAGAAACCTAACTTATGAAGAGCAATAAATTGCTTATGATATTGAGAAGTTTTTCTTTTTGAAACTCAGAACCAGTAGTTATTTTTGACTCGGTCTCTTTTCGATTGTATAGTCAGAACGCAGTATAAAATATATGTCTAAAATATCTATGATAAATCTCATCAGTGAACAAGGAACTCGCCCAACAATCAGTGTCAGTTGATAAATTACGAAAATACAATGTTATTCTATCTCTGATTTAACATTAAGAGATTCTCTCTCTCAACGGGTACCAGTTGATTCAAAGAGTAATCGAATCCCTATCCTGGCATATATTCACGGTCTCAGAATCCCATTTAATGATGAGAATATGCACTCAATGATGGAAGGATGGATGAAAATTAGTAAGAGTAAAATTTTAGTTTGCAATATCTTCAATTATGTACAACAGAAATTATAAATCCAAAGAGTCTGCTGCATAGTGATTTCGATTGCGTTATTCCAAGTACTTCCAAATTTAAAAGTACAAACACTTTTTTACCGCCAAAAAACTGCAAAAAAATCAGAATAGTTGCTGATGAATTCGGAGTGGGGCAAAAATGGTAGCGGCACTTGAGATTCCCAGGACGTCTCCGATCCAAGTACTAATCGAGCCCTACGGTGCTTAACTTGCCAGATCGGACGGGATGGCGTGTATTCACAGTGGTTTGACTGCTACCGGCAGCGGAAAAACTGTCCACGAACACTATCTGCTCCCTCTCCTGTTCTCTTTTTTCGTGTTGTCAAAAAGTGCGCTCTCGCAGGAAAGAATGAAACCGAATGAGCGTGCATTGTCTATTAGTTCTTTCAGACATTCACTGTATTTCATTATTTATCAACGAAGGAACTCAAGCTTGGAATGAAATACCGTATTTCCTCTAAAATAAGCCTCGGGGCTTATTTTTTTCAATCATGTCCTGAGCTCCGATTTCGAATAGAACGTTCAGTTTAAAAACCGAAGATTTCGGAAAGTCAATAGCTCCAGTCACGTTCTCAAGGGGGCTTATTTTAGAGGAAATACGGTAATTAAGTGCGTTTTCTACTTTATCAGTTTCGAATATAGAAGCGGAAAGAGTCAACGACCGACACACAATCTTTATCAATCGTTATGCGAGCCCTGCCAGGTGGACTCTGCATTTTTCATCGATTGTTTTTTAAATAATCAAGTTACAAATATATTTTTTCAAAATGCCATTTACGTACGGCCGCGAGTGCAAACTCGGATGGGGATATGACGAATCTTTGAAGAGGCTAATTCCCATCGAAGGAAGTCCTCCTGATTTCGAATCTGAAGTATTTAAGAATACCTGTCCCAACCACTATCAATTCACTTTGTCATGTGCTTACCTCCCAGAGTGGGTGAGTTTCCTGTTTTTTGAAAATATTGCTGGAGTTCTTCAGGAGAGGGCTCGTGGATGTACCGCTCTCCTGGAACCGAGTTATAAAAGATTCCTGGACTTTTCAATTGTCTTCGATGACAAGGAATACTGGGAAAGGTACTGTTGGATTGGTAAAAAATACAATACATCTGGAAGACATCTAAAGGAATACCCTCTCGGTTGCAAGTATTTTATCAATCAAATCAACTACGGGGTGAAGTTGTGGATGATCTTCCCGAAAACAGGATTCCCTGAAGATAGCTCAGAGGTTATACTTGGTCATATAATGAATAAAAATGATGCAAAATTACAGGTATACAATTTGTTTCATAATAATGCTCTTAATGAAGTTCAAAGAAAAGTGAAATGTAGAGTTTTAATCAACTACAATGAAGCCAAAGAAATGACTCTGGAGGAACTCACGGAATTCGTGGAAGATATTAGAAAGGAAAAATATCCAGATCTCGATACATCCATCAATTTCAGTTATGAGAACTTGGATGAAAAATTCCGGGAAATTAAAATTAACAATGCCTATGAATTCAGGAACTTTCTGTCATATTTATACATTGTTTATAGAAAAATAGAGATGAAGATGGAGAAAGCCAGATGTGAACAGATTCTTCAAGAATTGGATTCAAATGAGAAATCTTCTATCATGATTTCTGCAAAGTTAGTGAAAGCCAAGGAGGATTTTAGATCCACAGATAGAAACGACTTCCTGAAGATGTATCCAGTGTTGAAGAAACTCTTCTTCTGTTACATAGATTATATTAACTGCTCAATAGAATATGGAAGCGACATTGATGAAGGAGACTTCCTTCCAGGAAATATCGACGAAATAAAGTCATGGCTTCTCAGTCTGAATAAATGGTTCCCGATAAAGGTCAACGGAGAATGGAGAAATTGTACAGGCCGATTTATTGGAACTCCAAAAGGGTTTGAGAATGTTATTGAAAGGCTTCAAAAAACAACCAGGTTCAAGGATTATCCAGTGTTCGACAACAAAGAGGTGTCTGAACCATATATCTGTATTGAAGAAAACGATAAAAGTATTTTTGGATTCATAGATATGGAAACACCTACGACATCAGAGATTCCGGAAGATTCGAAATTGTTCGAATGGGAATGTCCAAAAGGGTGCTCAAGGGATCTCAGAAGATGGGTTTGCACTATATGTGGGGATTTTGTTTTTCAGAAAGAGTTGATTCTCTACTGTTCTTGTGGATCAAGAAGGTACAGCCACAAATCTCTAATCTGCCACCATCCGAGTCATGACTCGCCATTAAGAGGAGAGAAAACACAAGAAACCGCTCATTCCCAAGATTCCAGCACAGGAGAAAATGGTCAAAAGGTTATCAACACGAATCTCCTTTCTTCGATATGTCAGCAACTTCAGAAAGTCAGGATTAAGAAAGGAGCAGAGACCGATTCGAAAATTCTCATTGCTCTTGTTGACCTGCTTTCTAATACTAAGAAAAATGAGGAAATTCGGGATATTCTAAAAGAACTTCAGGGAATAGAAGCCCTGAATGGAGACACTCAGCATCTCATCTCTCAGTATCTTGATAGAACCAGCTAAATGAGTCAAGTGGAGGAAATAATTTTAACATTCGCTGTAAATCTTTGACGTAAACATTCGAGGATAATCAAATTATTGTCAAATGATGTTACATTTGTGATATCTGTACCGAATACCTAGATCACTATAGTTCCAATACTTAAAAAATCTGTACTCTATTAAGATTATTTCATATTTAATAAATTTGGAAAATTCAATTTTTAATTTCTTTAAATTTCTCTGAAAAAATATTTCAATCATTTGTACATTTGAAAAGATTATTGACCAATTATTAATTTTCAATTTTTTATTATATCTTTGAAATAGAAGAATAAATTTTTGTCATGTAAATAAAGAAAGGTTCGCACTTTCTATTATGTAATGGTGTCTCGACCAACAATTGAAATTTTTCACTCGAGTCGTTTTTGTGACAAATTATTGATTTCGATGTATCAGAGCGAGTTGTTCCGGTGCAGTTATCAATTCCATTGATTCGTCTTATTTTTACAAATATTGCGAAATACTAGTTTTATTTCCTCTGTGAAAATGCTCTGGAGAGATTGTAGTGGTCGTGATTTTAAGCCAGGATGTGGATATAATGAATCCGTGGATCAACTGGTACTTGTCCAGGGAGATTCTCCCAGGATCAAATCGCAACCTAAAAACGACTGGCAATACTTCGTTTATAATTTGTCATCAACCTCGATTCCATATCTTGTGAGTTTCTTTTTTTGAATAAATTTATCATGACTATTTTAGGAATCTATAAATCTCTTTCTGGAACCGAATTGCAGAAAAATTTTGGAGTTCCAAGTTATCTTCGACGATGATGAATATTGGCAAGTCCAATGTCACGTTCTTAGGAATAGAGAAGGATCCAAGTTAACTTCGACGAAATCAGGCAATTTCAGTCATTTTACCAGGTGGGTCGATCGCGGAGTGGATTTCTGGATACAATTCCCAAAACTCGAGTTCCCGAAAAAAGATGAGGAGGTGAGATTTACAAATATTAGTTTTAAAATATTTAGTCATTAAATAATTTTGTAAATATAAAAAGTTTAATTTAGTAAATGATATTTATTTCAGTTAAGACACTTATTTAAAGAAAGTAAATTCAGCGAAACTCAGAAGAAAGTAAAATGCAGAGTTTTGGTCAACTACAAAGAAGAAAAAGAAATGACATTGAAAGAAATCCTGGAATTTATGAAAGAACTGGATAAAGGAAAAGAAAGTGATATACCTATTCGTTTTGGATATGAAGAATTGGCTCGAGAAGCCCGGGAAGTTGTAATCAGTAATCAAGACGATTTTGGGAAGTTCCTCTCCTCTCTTTACTGTGTTTATCGAAAAATCGAAATCAAAATGGAAAAGGCTGGGTATCTCGATATTCTTCCAGATCCAGAAATTCCTGAAAAGTCATCCGTCAAGATCTGTTCTCATCTAGATAAAGCGAAGGAAGAATATAAATCCATGGACAAAAGCGACTTTTTGAAAATGTATCCGGGTCTGAAGAATCTCTTTTTCTGTTATGTCAATTACATCAATTATTTGATTAATCAAGAAAATGATATCGACGATGGAGAATATCTTCCAGGAACTGTTGAGGAAATCCAATCTTGGCTGAAAGAATTGAACGTTTGGACCCCATAAGAGTATGAAAAGAATTTACTTTTCTGTTCTCACTCGGATCATTGACAAAATGAACCAATGGAAGCAGACTGAAGCCTCAAGTCGTAATGATCTTTCTAATAAAATCAAGATTAGTTGCATTTTACTTTTTGATTTCATTTAATGCAGATAGAAATTGATTAGTTGTTCAGTTTGATAATTGTTAAATTGATTCTTAATTTATTTGGCAAATAAAAAAATCCTATTAATATCTGCGGATTATAGTATAAATCTATGTCCTCTTGTGGACTCTGACCTTGAAGGGTTCTGGTTGTACCGTAACTCCCCACTTCTTCAGCATAGAAGGCGGAAATTCGCCTTCTGGTTTCAAATCAAAGTGTTTGAAGAGATTAGAGAGGATTAAGAACAGTTCCATCCGAGCCAAGGATTCTCCCAAGCATTGTCTTTTGCCAATTGAGAATGGAACAAGCTGTTCTATTTTTTTCAGGTTTCCGGAAGAGTCGATGAATCTCCCTGGATTGAAGGTCAAGGGATCTGGGAAAATCTGCAACAAGAAGATTATGCTTAGATATTTAAAAGATTTTTGGTTTTGAAATTATCTTGTTTAATAAATATTTTACTCACTTCTTCGTCATAGAGGACGTTGGCAATCTGAGGGATGACAATAGTTCCTTTTTTGATTTTGTATCCACCAATGACGACATCGTCGAGAGTCTCGTGGAAGAGGTTGATCAAGACCACGTTGACCATCCTCTGAACTTCATTGATGAAGGCGTTGCAGTACGGTAGGTTTAGTTTATCGTTCATCGTCACCAACTTGTCCCCTTGAATTACAGTGTCCAGTTCGTTCTGCAACTTGATACAGACTTCAGGATGGTTCAGGGCATAGACAACTGCGAATTGGCAAGTCGTCGAAGTGGTCTCGAGACCCGCCACCCATAAGTCCATGCAGATGTTTCGCAATTGATCTTTTGTGTAAAATTCCTTTCTGAACGCATCTGAATTTTTCAGATGCTCGATTTCCCGAAGATAAGCTTCACAAAAATC
This sequence comes from Halicephalobus sp. NKZ332, assembly GCA_009761265.1. Classification (NCBI taxonomy): domain Eukaryota; kingdom Metazoa; phylum Nematoda; class Chromadorea; order Rhabditida; family Panagrolaimidae; genus Halicephalobus; species Halicephalobus sp. NKZ332. The sequence continues at coordinate 3,061 of VOSG01000700.1, read as the reverse complement.
GAGAGGTTCGGATTCTGAAGTCAAGTCGCACTTTCTCTCGTGTTCTTGGATTTGCTCGTCTAGATTATCGAAAATCTTTTTGACTAAGGACGCAGACTTTTCCGCGGCATTGTAAAAAGGAGGAATATGTCTTAGCCAATAAAAGAATCCGACGATCAAATTGACTGGAGTATTGATATGAACGAAGAGATCTGACATCATGTTCTTGATCTTTAGAAATTCACCTTCTTGAGGACCGTCGAAACGGTAGCCGAAGATGAGGTTGTTGATGATGGACCCAACACAGAGATTAAAACGACTGATGATGTCACAAATACCTGAATTCTCATCTTCCTCGAGACGCTTGATCATGCAGACCACTTCGTCGAGGATCTGGAAAGAAAAGATTAAAATACAAGGTTGTACTAAATTTCGTGATCTCCACAACACTAGGAAATGCAATGACTTCACGAATTTCATAAATGTAACATTACTAAACCTATCCTCAAATATCCACTTACTTTCTCCTCCATCAGATTCCTTCCAACTCCAAAATTCCTCAAAACCTGTAAACAGAACCTCCTCTGTTCCTTCCACAGGTCTCCAGAAGTTTCGATGACTCCATAGACTCCTCCTCTGATCCTCTTCAGCAACGGCTCCAAAGTAAACTTTCCTGCCAATTCGTCCGGATAATCCCTCACGAAAGCATCCTGGATCATTTTATAGTCACACACCATGACCATCGGGAATTCAGAAAGCCAAAAAGTAAATATATCTCCATATTTCTTCCTCCAGGCAATAAACAAATCGTATCTGGGCCTTCCTCCGGCCAAACTCCCGAGGTTTCCTAATATAGGTATTGGGAAAGGTCCGGGAGGAAGATTACGCCTCTTATAGTAGAGGTGGTAAAAAAGAAAAAGCACAAATAATATAAAAATGAACATGAACATGATGGAAAATCGATTTGAACAAATTTTGTGAGCTTTTATTTTATAGAGAGAGGTAATCACAAGAGACACAAAATATTATTCAACATCACATGGAACACGCGGAGAATATGTAGCAGCTGTGACTAGCGAGAGAGTTGGGTGTTTCTTGATGCACTCTAAGGACAACAAAAAATAATCAAAGACCGGCAGCCCGCTCATCCTAGATGTCGAAATACTGTTTATAAATAGTTTAGGGATAAACAAAAAGAAAAAATAGTAAATATATTTATGTTTTTGCGGGAAGTAATGCAATTTTAAGTTGTGTAATTTTATTCTTAGTTTAAATTTTACTCACGATGTTTATTTTTATTTTTCCCAAAAACATCGGGTGTTTTCATGAATGAGTAACAAGAACACCAAAACAAAGTCCTTATTGTAATTCCGGTACAAACAATGACTACTTTTACAAAATTCACCTGAACTAAAAGTGTCCCTAAATATGTGAATGCTCTGGGTCTTTAAAAGAAACAATGGAATTCATACACAAACAAGTCAGTCGAAATTAGATAGTTGTAAAAATAATGCGGAGTATAATATATTTTTTTGGTGAGTTTTTAAAAGTAAAAATTTAGTTATTTTTGATAGTGATAGCTTTCTTTAATTAACGTTTTTGGTTGAATATTATCCAGAACAATGAAAATTTGTAGATAACTAACTTTAAAAATCTTACTGACATTAGTGAATATTCACTGTTCCCTTCTTAATCTTCTTGAAGAGTTGCCTTCCAGTACTTTTTGTCATCCTCACTCTTTCTACAGTATCCCAAGCCTTCTGTCAAAATTGCAACGAATTTGGATACTGTAAGGAGAAAGATGGAAACGACACCTGTCTCTTCTGTGTCTGTCCTTCTGGATTCTCTGGAGAATGTTGTGAGATCAACAGCCCTCTCGGATGCGATCTCGACCCTTGCAACGTCACGAACACCGGGGAACAGCACTTTGTTTGTACCAATCTGCCTTATGGTCTGAGACTATGTACTTGTGAGGACGGATGGAAGGGGGCCTACTGTGATGAAGAGGCCGATGGCTGTGACCCTAACCCCTGTGTGAACTCGAGGAAGTGCGAATCCATGGACAACGCAGGATTCAGATGTGACTGTAAACGTGATTACCAAGGCGATTACTGTCAAAGTAAGTGTTGATTCCAACAAAAATAGTATTGTTTTTGTATATTATTGTTATTTTTCTGTCATTTACAATGTTTTGAAGAAATTCCGAGTTGGAATTGCTTATGAGCAAAATATATAGATACGGAATACTTAACAACAAGACCAACTCCGGTTACTGTAGCTCCTGTGGAAACTAAAGACATTTTGGAGTTGTTTTCCCAAAAGACCTACTATACAACGAGGGATGTTGGAGGGTTATTTAATTACAAATTTTTAAAAATCAAACTACTGCATAAAGGGAAAGTGGATCTTGTTGTGAAAATATTTGGTAGTGAGCTTCAGAATTATTAGACAAAATCCAATCACATTAAATCAGAATTACTTTTTATACCTTCCAGCTTACAAAAAATGTGATTCCGACAACGTAAATTGTGGATGTACAGGTAATCCTTGTAAAAATGGCGGGACTTGTCTCGAAAAGTTAAACGGAAACTACAAATGCCTGTGTAAAAACCAAAGTTACACAGGGAAAAATTGCGACGGTTGGTTTTGGATTGAGAGAATATATTTGATAAAAACAGACTTTCAGAAGAACCTTGTAGAGATAATCCTTGTAACCACGGAGGACACTGCCACACCAATCCGGATGGCTCCAGCACCTGCTTGTGTCTAGATATCTGGGCCGGGGAACATTGTGAAAGTGAGTCCTTTTCATTTTTGAGAATTAAAAAGTAGGATCTTCTAAGTATATGAATGACTCTCAGAACTTGAGAATTAGAAAATTTTCAAAAAGAGTTTTATTAATGGGTCTTGAGCAGAAATTATGCGGTGTAATTTTCATAACGATAATTATCCATTTCTACAAAGTGGAAAAAAAAAGCTAGGAGCACTCGAGATTCCCAGGACGTCTCCGATCCAAGTACTAATCGAGCCCTACGGTGCTTAACTGGCCAGATCGGACGGGATGGCGTGCATTCACAGTGGT
>VOSG01000699.1:0-13446 GCA_009761265.1 Halicephalobus sp. NKZ332 | reverse complement strand
CTCAAACTTGGGTAACTAAACCTTTTACAATAAAATACTATAAAATAGCACGAAATGTTAAAACGTTCTCTTCCTTTGTAGCAGCTCTCTAAAAGTAATCTTTATCTCTCTTTTCTGATCAGCTTCTCAGAATCTGCCTTCAGGTTATTCTGTGATTTTTCGCAACAGATTCATTATGTGGTTTTAGTCGACTTTCTCTTCCAAATGCCGAATTTTTGTAGTGACTCAGCTGAATTCCTCGTGCGGAAGAAATTTCAACGCAATCACTCTCTTTTTTCAATAAAGAATATCTAGTAGTCCGGTGATCGTTAGATCATTTGTTATTCCATCAGAAAAAAATTCCAAGTTTATTTCCATCAAATAGTTTTTACTCGGAAGTAATATCCTCACGAACTGATCTACATTGTAGAACTTTAATTCATTTTCAAAAATCCCTCGATATAACAACAACAGTATTTTCCAGAACGTTTAACTCCTCGTTTTCCGATTAAGAGGCACTATTTTTTACGCATTATTGCACTTCTCGGTTGAAAACGATTTTTTCTTAGATTTTATCTTGAAGAAATTCTGGATGATCTAAAATCTTTTGCTTTACACCCAAGACTTCACGGAAAATGATTTCCTTTTCAATTGGATTTAATTAGAGATCAACGCGGAATTTGCAAGTCTCCAAATCTTAGAACTTCCGACATTAAATCCTTTTCTTTGAAAACGTTTAACTTGAAAAAATAAAATGTTCCAAAACTAGTTAAATTATAAAAATTAAAAAAAGATATTTATCGTTTAATGTTATCCAGATCTTCTTTTTTGCCGTGACGACATTTGTTTCGCCCAATCCACGGGTTTTTCATTCTTGTCTAGTTTATTCCTTAATGAACTTCTGTTAAAGCTAATCTAAATCTTGGTTATTCACTTTTCTAAATTCAGAGGTTACTTTTGCATTTAAAGTTCATTCCAAAATAGAATCCCAAGTTTAAAATTTTATAACCGTACTCTTATTTCAATTGTTTTTATCTTGGTCAAGGTTGTCGATACTTGACATTGTGATCATTTCATATCGATATTCCAAATATCATAGTCAACCAAACTGTCAGTAAGTCAAACTTAAAAGAAGTTCACCGAATATAACAAACTAATTTTTCAAAACAAGTTTTTTTGCTTTTTCATTACAAGGTCACTAGAGTGAGTCTATTTTTCGGCATGTTTGTGTCTGAATTCATACGAAGGTTCGAATGAAGGACTTCAAGATGTAAGATTCCACTTCAGACATGGATTCTAGAGACGCGAAAATTCAAAGAAGATCGGGAGCCTGGAAAACGTCCGTTTCGACCTCTGGATTTGGCTCTTAGAATTTGCCACTTGCACTTTCTTGACTTTTCTGTAAGAAGAAGTGGTCGGAATTAAGTTTTATTCATTCCCGAAAAAAATAGCGCGGAAAACTTCAGAGCGGTGCTCAATGAAGTTAGAGAGTCGAACCGATTTGAACTGGGTCACTCAGTCATGCAGTTGTTCAGAAGCCGTCGCGCACGATTCTCGATACTTTGAAGACAGCAACGGTCAGGAATGTATGGAAAAATACGTGTGCGTCATTTGAAAGTCTAATGACAATTGACGACCCCGCCTCAGGAAATCGAGTGCGAACATCGAGCGTGCTGAAGACAAAGGTATACAAGGATTGATTGATGTCTTTAACTGCGGGAGCTGAATCAGGCGCTTGGAATCCTTAGATCCGGTAGCACTTTGAAGAAATCCCATGAGGCTTCCAGAAAAGTGATTTACCGGTTTTCTGATCGCGGATGTCATTTTCGAGAATAAATGGGTGTGCCCAAGTCGAACGTCAATGGCAATCCGAATTCCTCAGACGAAAGCAAATATCCGAGAAATTTGTCGAAATTTATCTCTCTCATCTTTATTATGATTTTTATCTAGATTTCGTATTTTTACTTTTTTTATTTGAAATTATAATTATCGACGTTACACAATCGGATCCGTGAACCCAGATCCGATTGTTTCCAGAATTCGACCGTCATATACCTTTCTTCCGAATGCCCCTAATTGCTTTGATGTTTCTCGTCGTAGATACCACCGGACGTTATTTCGTTCCTTCGCCAATAGATTTTTAAAAATCGAGGAAAATTACTTACTGAGTGAATTTTACTTTATTTTTCAGCAAAATGCGCTCATTCTTGCTTTTGGCAAGTTTGCTTGTACATGAGAGTTTTGCTTGTTTGAGTTCCGCCCCGAGGCAGTATGCAACCCCGGCATATCAACAACAGTATTACTATTACGGGCAGCAGGGACAAGCACCCCAAGTGGCTGCCCCAGCCTCGGCCAGAGTAGTGGCCGCAGCAGCTGATCGGGGACCCACTGCCCCTATTAGTTCTGGACAGTTGTCTGAAGGTAAAACCTTTAATCCGTTGATTTAATTTCGCAATTTCACTTTCAGGCTTATTCGGAAAGAGCGTTCTACTATCCGAGTTTAATTCTAACGGATACAACGCCGAAGGCGGTGGTCCAGTTAACTCTGGTAATTATAAATTTTCCGGTTTTTTTACTACCTTCGGACAGGAAATTGGAGTTCGTTCGGCTCACTAGAAGTCGACGGATTTGATGAGGGGTTATCAATCAAGAATCTGGAGCAGAAAGGGCTCCAGAAACAATAAAAATCAGGAACAAAGGGGATATTTATGAACTAAATATTTCCCTTTAAAAGTTCTGGGGATCTGTTCTAATCAGACATTCACTTTTCATTTTGAGAAAAAGAACAAGAAATCACTTTCACGATAATTTTTTTTGGCAATTTTTTTCGATTAACCATTCACTTTCATCTCGAGAAAAATGACAGTTAATTATTTTAACGAAACTTTTAGAAATCTGTCCTAACAAACTATTTTTAAATTCCGTACAAATTAGACCAATCGTTCCCCTTTTCACGATATAGGCCAGTGCAAGACATTTTCAATTGATCCCGATTATTTCGTAATTCCGCACAAAAAAATTTACAAATGGGTTTTTTCGAAGAATTTTTAGGTTTATGAGGATGGAAATATATCCTGCATAGATATTTTAGGGATATATTTACAAAACATAAATGAGCTGGATTTATATAAAAGGAGATTTCCAGGTGGTGCTCTTCAATGTGATTTCGAACAAAGACCCTGTTGCTGGGCTAACGTTCCATCTCCCGAAGATCAGATCGATTGGCAGCTCGCTAGTGGAGTTCCAGAAACCCAGAGATTCAGCAATGTCAACATCCAGGGTAACTACTTGGTCGCCTACGCTGCTGGAGCGGCTCCCTCGGATGAAGCCCAATTCGTCTCTTGCTCCATTGCTTGTGCCAGTTCTCCTATCAGAGTCCGAGCCAGACATTGGCAATCCGAGAATGTCCTTCTCCAGGTCTGTCAGAGAGAGTCCTTCCCCAGCTCCGTCAACTTCAACCCGTTGTTGAACTGCCAGGAATTCCCGAGCGTCCCCAACGTCGCCTTCACCGAACTCGTTCTTCCCAAAGCTTCTCTCGTTGATGTGAGATTTAATTATTTTATGCCTTAATTATTTTCTAACTTTCAGATTGTATTTGTTGCTAGTAACTTTGTTGGAGAAAACGGTGATGTGGCTGTTCTCGACAGCATCGAACTCGATTATCAAACAGATCCTACTGAATGTGCCAACACCGCCAATACTCGACCTAACAACGGAGCTAACGTTGATCCAGCTTCTTTCAACAATGGTGTCGCTGATGGAGGACAAAATGCCAATATAGAAAATACTGGTTTCCGAGGAAACGGATTTTCTGAAAGATCCAACACGAGAATCGCAGCTGAAGGAACCAAGATCCACAAGGCGGTTTCTACTGATGGAATCAAGGCTCACGGAGTGTCTTCTGCTGATGGAACCAAGGCCAACGGAGCGTCTTCTGCTGATGGAACCAATGCCCATGGAGCATCTTCTGCTGATGGAACTAATGCCCACGGAGCATCTTCTTTCGTTGAGAAATCACAGAAATCACAATCATTATCATCGTCATCATCTTCTTCAAGTTCTTCATCATCTAGCTCTCTCAACGTCCACAAAACAAGCGAAAGAAAAGGACCCATCGATGTAACTCCAGAAATGCAAGCTTGTGAAAGAACCAGATGCAACTTCGAGGACGGAACAGCCTGTTCTTACAACGATGCTTATCAAACTCAATCCATCAGAGGACTGACAACGAGATTCCAGATCGTTAAGGGACAATTCATGAACAAAGTTACCGGAGTCCATGAAGGCACGGAAGGCAGCTACTATGCCGCCACCTACCTGTACCCCAGGGAAGTGGCCGGACTCCAAGCTGACGTCGGATACCTCCCCGAGGACCGTCGTCTCAGATTCCAGTACTACGAGGGAACTCACGGAGTCCAACTCAAAGGTTGCTGTGACTCCTCCGAGAACTGTCCCTTCAGTTCCGACAAGTTCGTCAGCGTCTCCGATCGTATGTGGAAATACGGTAGTTTTGTCTGTCCTAAGGGAACCGAGAAAGTAAGTCGGAAATCCATAAATAAATTAATTAAAATAATTTGCAGTTCATTTTCCTTTGTGAAAATACCCGAACAAATCAGGGAGCTTGTGCTGTTGATGATATCCAGGTCGTTGAAAACAGGGAAAACATAACTGCTGATGACAAGCCCCTCTGCTAGTCCTGTTAATTCCCCTCATCACCATTCTCCCTTCGATCCTGTTGATTCCCTCAATCCTTACGTTCCCTTCTATTCTGTTGATTCCCTACGTAGTGCAATAATGACATCGCAAAAGCTAACTCGTTTTTTGTTCATATTGTTTCCTGTGTGGTTGCCATAATTTGTTTTTATTTATATTTATTAAGATTTCTATTATTTTTCCTTAATTTTCCTCTCCAAACCTAGGTCCAAGTGACATGTTTCTGGAAAAAATAAATATTAATTTTGAAATCCTGAGAAAATAAATTTTTTCTTCCAAATCCAATTTAGAATTTTTCGAGAAAAAACGGATTGATGTTTTTCTCCAGATAATGTATATCCCATCAAAAATCCTGAACCATTGTAATCTGGGATGCCCGAGGCGACTGTTTATATCCAAACAGAAACCCGATCGAAAAAGAAAAGTTCAGCAAAAAAAATTTATTTCTCGGTTAAATAAAGTTAATCAACACTATCACCAAATGCTTCTGTTTTCCTTCGAAATAGATCATCAAGAAAATTAAAAAAATATATATCCCGAAATTACTTATTCTTGACCAAAAATTCCTTTTCCACAGAAGCCTAAATAATTCCAAAATCCGAATACTTTCATCTTACACGAATGCTTCAAAGGCTAAGATTTGGTTTGAATGCACTAATCACCCTGCTCAACGAAGCCTTTGTCTTCGACGACAATGTCGGTGGAGCTTCTAGGTTCTCCTTCTATGATAAGATCATTGATCCTGTCGTCGATGGCTTTCTGCTGTCGACTGCTATCATGATCTGTGTCCGAATTCGAGGACGGGTTGTCGTCTTCGTCCTCCTCATGACAAAACGTCTGCGATTTGGTGAGGTTCATCTTGTTCCATCCTCTCACTTGCTCTGCGACAGAATTATGATTGTTGACGCCTGACAACTTTCTCTGCATGATCGAAGCGTGGTCTACTGTAGATTCATGAGGCATAAGCATCATCGGGGCTCGGAAAAAGTAGAAGCTCGGATAGTGAATAAGGTTATAGCAGCTCGAAGCGTAGACATCAGCGTAACGTTCAACTTGAGTCGCGAAAAATGTAGTACGACTACCGCTTCTGAACAGGGACCCAAAAATACCGTACTCATAATCCATTTCGTACGTAACTTTCTAAAAAGTCCATTATTCTTGTAGAAATTTATATTAAAACATACTTTGATATCGTTTAAAATTTGAGCCAGCTTCGTGATATCTGGCTTATCTCTGGTACTTCCATCAAGATTGCGATAAAGTTCTGCCATTTGGGAATCAAGTTCTCCAAGTTGTTCAAACAACGGTTTTCTTCCTGTCCAGACAGACAATTCGTGATCCAATTCAGGTACAACCAAAAATGTCCTCCATCCACGAGTTTTTTTCGACCTCAATACATCACCGAAAATATGGTCACCAATATAAAGGACATCTCTACCCTTGATCTTCATCAGTGCCCTAAAAGAATCACAGGAACCTCCAGAATACACTGATCCCTTGTTCAGTGGTCCAACATGGATTCCTATCTTCAAAGCGCCTGTTATTGTATTGACTTCTCTGAACACAGTTCCCTCGGCGAAAAAATTTGGCTTTTTAGCATCAACAACAGAAATGTCGAAAAAAGATGGCCATTCTGGGCCTAACAAGTATGACATTATTCCGTTTGTATATTGAAAGTCACTATTTGTCAACAAGAATGTTTGACGTCCATTCTCACGAAGTTGCTTCAAAAGTGTAATCATGTTTTCATCCTTTTCAACATACTTGCTCAAATTCGATAGTACGATTTGCTTCATTCCTCCATCTATGTGAACGTAATCTACGGCGTTTCGAACGTCTTGGAAGACTGACTTATAGGACATAATGATATCCCCACTTTTGACACCGATCTTATCAGCTGTCCTGAAAATGAAGTATTATCACTGGTGGAAGCAATCGGAAGCAGATTGACACATACTTAGTGTAGTGGGGTGAGTTCTCGAAGTAATCAATCAGACAAGCAATCAAGTAAGTCTCCGGCAAGTTGAACAAGGTATTGAGGACATAAATTCTGTGGTCACTCAGTTGGACAAACTTATTCGGATAAAAAGCCTCTATCTCAGCTCTGAAAATTTGTTTGTCTTCGTCTAAAATTAGAAAACTCACGGTGTCAAAAAGTTTAAACCATGGGATCCCACCAGGATGTTGCCGAATCCATCGACCTTCAGAAGGTTACCGTAGATAACATCAAACCACAATCCACGAACAGGGAATATTGGATTGTATTTCAGTTTTTGGAGATCATCTGGATAGCCAATAGAAATCAATCTTTGAACAATGAGATCGAAAGCCATTGACTCAAAATCTGGAGACTTGTAAATTGCCAAAGTGTAGTCCATGTCGAATCCGAAAAATTTTATTTTTTCCAAACGCAAGTTCCGGTTGACAAAAACCCTGAAAATTTCAATTATCTTTATCCTATTGTCCTAAATCTAATTTTTAAGTATACCTTTTGTCAGGGGATCGCTTATGAGTAGCCAGGTCTTCAAACATTTTCGAAAAACTAAACTAAAAGAAAGTAAGAGTTAAAAAATAACCAAGATCAAAAGTACAGAAAATCAAAATTTCCCGTGGAAGCCCTCGAACCACGCAATCTGACGATCTTTTTTATTATCTCCAACATGCCCATATTCAATCATTTAACGATAAAGTGGCAATCGGGTTAAAATGATCATCCTTTAAATCTAGAAAAAGAACATGAAAAACTACAATCATTGAGACAGATAAGCTGTCCGATTTTTTCTATAGAGAAACTGAGCATTTCGTCAATTACGTCACGAGTCTCTTCAGATGTGACCAGAAAAACTTTTTGTGCGAAAACAACTGTATAGTTTATTTTTAAATTTAGTGTCTAGAGAATTTTAAAAGTCTAGTTATAAAATCGCTCAATTGGAAAAGAAATAAGAACTTCAAAACGCGTATTAAAAAGAAGACAAATGATTTCTGTGCTCTCAATGTTGACTCTCTAAACAAGACAAATGACAGACATAAATTCCCGTCCATCGAAAGAAAATTGAAAAAACTTCTGTGATTATTGTTTCAGTTATCAATACACAACAGGTTCTTCCCTACTTTCAGCAAAGAATTAATTTGTCATTCGAAAAAATTTCCAAAGTGCGGGGAAGTCGAAAACGAGAAACGAAGAACATTCGAGGGGAAAATACGAACGTCTGACCTACTCACGATCTCCCGAATATTCTCAAGAAACATCGATAGTTTCCATTAAAAACATGAATAATTTTCGACACATTATTTCGGAAAAAACTTACCGGTGTCCTGGTGATCTTTTGTACATATTGCGGTTAGACCTGTCGCCCTCAGTCTGCATTTTTCTGAAACAATCACCTTAGAAAATTACATCATCTGACAATCTCATTTTTACGGCGATGAAAAACACGGATTCAATTAATCTTCAAATTAAAGTACAATAAGAACTACTTCCAGACTTCAAGGACATGACTATTGTTGGTTTTATCTTTTTTCATTATCCTTCTAATCACAAAGTTAAATAAAAATGTAAAAAAGATAAGGACACTTTACAGGTGCCAAAAGTAATCGATAACCTCTTTCTTCGATTCATATCAATTTTGGTTGTTCTAATAGCTCTATTTTCTAGGCAAAAGAAGACGAGAAAATGACCAAAATCCAGTATTCCTTCATCCAAATATTACGGGACAAAGGCCTCTATACCCTACTTCTCCTTCTATGCTTATCCCAAATCTTGGCTGGTGTACAAACTCACAGCCTAGTCGCTCGCTTAACTTTATGCGATACTGTGATGTTCACCATCGTCATGATCAGAAAACTATTCTCTAAAACAGCAGAAAATCTCGATATATTCCTACGATTATCCGGTGTGATTGTATTTGAAGCTCTCGTTTTCGTCACATTCACCCACGGTCTCGAGATAATCTTCACCGGCGGCCACAAAATCCATCTTCCACGTAAGAAAACTTTAAAAATAAACATCAGCAAAAGTATTTTTAGCATTTCTCATAGTTGTTACAATCATTGACGTCATTCTAAAAACCGTATTGCTCATAACTAATGCATTTCCTACTTTGGGTCTCAATTGGCCAAAACGGATGCTATTGCATTATATGACTACTTCCATGGTATTAGCACTGGCAACAATTCACTCCCGTCTGAGCACGGAAGAAGCTGACTACTTATCCCAATTAGATCCTTATTGCGGATTATTTGCTTCCGCGGTCCTCACGATTATAGCCCTGCCCACTAGTAAGACGTTCAAAAATCATGTTTTATAAAGAAAAACATTTCAGCGTTTGAATTAATTTCGTTCTTCATGGTAAACAAGCCGGAGTCTTTCCGAGTCGATGATTTCATCATCGACATTGAAAAACAGGTGGGAACATATCAATAAAAAGAATCGATGATCACGAATTTTTTAGTTTCCAAACATCGAATGTTCCCATATTCATGTTTACAAACAATGGCCTCCAAGGGACTCCAAATTCGATATACAAATGCACATTAAAGTCAAGGCAGATCAAACAGAAGATGGATGGATAGAAAAAACACAAACCAAAGTCGAAAAGATTATAAAAGAGCTAAAGAGCATATTGATTCGCGCCGGTGCTCAAAAAGTAACCATAGAGCCAAGGATAGATGATCAAGAACAATGGACCATATGCACAACAACTGACTGCCAAGTCCAGAACTTGACTTGTTGCAATCAGTCAAGGGGAAAAATCACGGAGGGGAATGAAACTTGTAGAAATTCCGCGTAGAGAAAATAAATAAAAGTATTTCAATATGGATAATCCAAATATAACCACAAAGTAGTCAAATATTTCTTTATTTTCCAACCATAAATTAACAAAAAACTAAGCCCTAAGTCTACGAGCCAAGGGATCCATGAACTTTCCTAACATGCGCTCACCGAAGAGCGACTTCTGGGGTTTGAAAGAGTCGTCTTCCTCCGGCAATTCCCCAGACTCCAGCTTTTCGATCATGTTCCTCTCGTAAATATACTTCAGTGGTTCCGGTGAAGTGGCCAATTCCGTATCTTGCAGCCTTTTGCATGCTTCGTTGAGATCCAATCCGATCCATTCGGCTTCCTCGAGCGGAACGACGTACTTGGAGTACTTGTCTTTGATATACGAATGTCTTTCTGGATCGTCGGTGGAGTAGTCTTCTTTGGTGAGGGAGATCATAATCTGGCGTTTCAGTTTCAGACCGAGCTTGGAGGCGATGTCGATATCTGGCGTCTCCAGAAGGTAGTAATCGAGACCAAAGGCGTCGTCGATGAGACGTAAGGCACGTTCGGTGACTTTTATCCGCATATATTGATCCAGAACCTCTGAGTAGAGAATGGCATCCTTCACCTTGGGGACCCACAACTCTGGAATCCACCATCTGGGGAGGATTTTCTTCGTGAGCTTGGGATTGCCTTCCTTGTAGCCCTTGATGACACCTTCCCCACCCCACAACCCCTCGTCAGCCTCAGGTACTTTGACAGGGAGAATCGGATAATGCTGAAACGAAAGATGTGGAAGGATTTATATATGAAAACTTACTTCTACTTCTACTTCGACGAGTCTCACGGGATCCCAGTAGAAACGGCGTTCGGGAATACGGTAGTGGACAGGTTTCGCATCTGACAGGACATTCTTCCAGTAGCGTTGCTGATAATGCAGAGGTAATCGATGGACGATGGAATCTTTGTCATCCCAGATGGCTTTGTTTATGCGGATCCGCTCGCATTTGTCCCAGGTTATGACTGGCTTAGGAGCCAAGTTCGTCAAGTTTTTGAGATTCTTCGTGAGGGACATTACATAATCTGGCCTTTGGAAAAAAGAAAAATTGAAAATTAATAGAAATGGAAGAAGACAAAAGGACTTGAGTTGAGAGCTTCGGAAAAAGTCGAAGATGGATATGGGTGTTCTCGACGCGAATTCCCTGTCCCGTCCTCGCAAGATGCAACTGTCGTTCCCGCTAACATCGCCAACGAACAACTTCCTTTGATTCTGTCTTGCGTTCCATTCCATCTCGACTTTTTCTGTAGAAATGGGTAAAAAGAAGAAGAACAACAAGAATGAACAGCGTCAGGTCAGCCAACCCCCCACGGACACTTCTGAAACCACTATGCCCGAGCCCTCGGACGCCATCAACGGAATCGAGTTATTGACTGAGATAGGAAATTCTGTGTGTTTTTCATATATAAACAACCCTTACCCTGTGTTTTAGTTCCAGCATATATCCACGATGAACTATGCATTGCCTTCTCCACAACGGCCCTTGGCTCTGATTGGATGGGGAGCGATGCCGGAGCAACACGCTCTGAAGATGAATTACGATACCAATCTGGCGAGACTCTGCAAATCTGTGGGCATAGACGGCTATAACTATATGGCCTTCCCTATGGGTGGTCTGGGTCGAGCCGCCTTCAAGCTGGCAGAAGATTCCCTTGATCTACCTCCCATCAGTATCCCTGATGCTCAATTTGATCAATACCTCTGGCAAACCTACATCATTGGAACAGTTTCCCCGTGGATTGACACTGACAACCCTAATCCTGTGTTGGCTAAAGTCTCACTGGATGCATTACGGGAGGAATTGGACCATGCTTTGTACCTCGGAGTCCGGAATGTCGTCATTCCTTTGAGAAGAGTAAAGTCCCCGAACCTCATGAAACTGTTGAATCATTACCTATGGGTTCGTACTGCCAAGTTCACGTGAGTCTTTCGCTTCATTTGTGTTATCGATTGTTCTGTTTCAGTATTTCCCTAGTGATGCCGACCAGGCAAGACGAATTTGAGGATCTTACAGATCTCGAGGATGAGGATATTTTCAATATCTGGGTTTCTATCCGAAGAGGTCTCAGGAACTACACTTCTGAGCGTCTGACAGTCGGTCTCAGACTCACAGAAGCCGAAATGGACGACGAGTTCCTTATTCCCGAGAAGTACGACAGGTGGCATGGAGAGCCTTTGTTCCTCTTTATTTTGTCTACTGATAGTTTCGTCTTCTCACCCTCACCTCCTTCGTTAAACAGTAAAATGGTTGAAATGGTTCCGTAAGTCCACTTCTTCGGAGTATTCGTAACGGTTGTTCGTTTCAGTGCCCATAGAAAAATCGTCTTTGATCTCGCTATTAGTTTAGAAAACCAGCGATTCCTCGTGATGCCCAAAGGACAAATGTGGCCCATCCAGAGGAAGCAAATGGTAGAGTATTTGACCTCTTTTCTGAATCAGAAGAAGAGTCCATTGTTGCCCTCTCAGAATGATGATAGAATACTGACGGATGTTTTGTTATTACCGATGGAAACAGTTTGGAGGGATTTGTCTGCTGCTGATTACGACGGTCTCGAGTCTGATATTACCAAGTATCAACACTATAGTGAAGCAATCGGGTACATGATTGGAAACGAGATTGATCTCAAAAACGGTCTAGTCATCTACATATTGGGAGCAGGTCGAGGCGGACTGGTGGGGCCATGTCTTGAGATAGTCAAAGCCAGGTTCCCTCACTTACACAAAATTGTGAGGCTGATAGCCGTGGAAAAGAACCCAAGTGCTTGTATATCACTCCGGTACAAGAACAATACTCTTTGGCACGGAAAGTTGACGATCATCGAAGGTGACATGCGGTTCGTTTTGAAAAATCCAGACCTTCCCAAGGCGAATTTGATAATAAGCGAACTTCTGGGATCTTTCGGCGACAACGAATTAGCTCCAGAATGTCTCAGAGGTGCTGAATCTATATGTACTCCATCAACTCAGTTTATACCATATCAGTACAGTAGTCTGCTTTGTGAGTTTTTAGTCGTAGATTTGGAATGATCGAGTGTTTTCAGCACCAATATGTTCTCATCGTGCTACCGACCAACTTCGGGATTCGTTTGTTTCTGTCTATGACAGTGAACGAGCGATTAATGTCCGTTTCAACAGAGAGGCAGGGAAATTTATCTACAGCAGACCGAAGCATTGGACAGATCATCTGTATGTTTCGTTGTTGAACAGATATCATGAAGCGGCTCGTCCTCAGGAAGTTTCTCAGTTTAAATATTCTCACGAAGACCAGAACTTTGAACGCCATGTAAAGCTGAGCTACACAATCAAGCATGCTTGTGAAATAACGGGATTCTTGGGACATTTTGTAGCTGTCTTAGCAAGTGATATCTACATAGCGAATTCAACTCGTTATCCTGGAGGGCTTTCAACTTGTCTGAAAAGTTGGTTCCCATGTTATCTTCCGCTTCGGGAAGAAATTCGAGTCAAAGGAGATTCTGAGCTTATTTTATATTTCTGGCGTAAGTGCTGCGACGATGGAGCATGGTACGAATGGAAGGTTACATATACCGTGAGTTGGATTATATGTTTCTGGTGATGATTGATAGTTTTTAGGAATATGGAACGGATGAAGAGAAAACAACTCCCTTGCAGAATGAAGGTGCAGAATCGTACTTCATGCCTTTGCGCCCGAAGGAGGAGGAAATCAAGGAGCTCTTCTGATCGGATAATCTGTTGTTTTTGTATATGCATAATAAAGCTGATTCGCGGAAAATAAAAATAATATTGAATTTTGGATTTCGAATATAAACATAGGAAGCAATAATTACGGATCTGAAAGGTTGGAGAAGGTCCTGAATGGGTCTCGAAGCGAAACCCTGAATCAATCGTCTTACTGTACTTGTGAGTATATTCGCAATTTATCGGTTATTTTAATGTGGCGACAATAAATTTGGAAAAT